>VDFB02173792.1:0-48072 GCA_007258455.2 Sequoia sempervirens
AAAGAACACTTTGGATCAACAAAATGACGTGCCGCCATCCACTAACATGTCCTAGGATGTATCCTTCCTACAATGGGCATTATATTTTGGCAATAGTTTCAGTTCTTATCCTTAAAAGAACATTCCCTTTTGGTTAGCAATATTGAAGAACATCGACTTGTTTGTGTGCTTTATCTTTGTCTTTTGACTTATCTTATTGTGCTCAGTCCAAGGACCTCTCAATGATATCCAAATGAGGGACTTAGAGAGATAGGAATGGGGCAATGATCATTATACTTTTGTCTGTTGTGCTTGTTGGACATTCTTGTAAGATAACTTGGTGAATACTTTCTTTGTTAGATATGTATAGAGGATGTTTTGGACAGCTTGTTGACTATTGCATTGATGTTACACCCCTAACTTTAACTATGTTTTACTTTTTACTTTGAAGTAAAATTTTAGTAGATGATTATGCATGTTTCAATGATTGGACGTTTAGTTAAAATGGCTAGAAAAATCAATGTTTCCATGAGTCATGTTTATTTGACTAAAATTTGACATGTGTTTAAAAGTTGTCAGGATGTGATGATCTCATGAGGATTAAGAAAATGATTACTAAAACACTAATCTTGTGTTGTTGATTGCAAGTTGCATTTAGGAAACATGTTTCTACCCTCTGAGAAAGGGAGGGAGAGTATCATCAAAGAGAAGGGAATAGATACAAGGAATAGAATAGGTTGTCACCGTCTTAAGTATATTTCTAATTGCTTAATGTCAACCTATTCCTTTTAGGGATAGTGATGTCGTCAAGGTTGAACATTAGTTGTTTTGCAACTGAGACAATTTTTCTACCGAGCACGTCACTTCTTATGTCGTAAATGAGTTTCGTTGTGACCTCAATTGCATAATTGGTTGTTTGTTTTGTATATTTTCTTTTTAATAGTTTGAATTGGCTTAATAATTTGAGGAACTAATATGATAGCTTGATTCCTTGCTAAAGGAATTCACTATGATGATCACCCATGAGTTCATTTTATGGGGTGAATACACTAGAGAGACGACAAAAGATCAATGGACTCATTGATCATGTAAGATTGTGTTACCAACTCTAAATTTCAGAATGATTTGTCATTTATATATGTTTGTATTTGGTGATACTTTTAAATGACTAAGCTAGTCATTGAGTCCATTATTTCGACAAGACTCCTTTTATGTAGGGGTATGATATATCGATAAGTTTTCTCAACTCAATTGAGGAGCTTATTGAATATTGAGAAAACATAGATATTCCTATTCCTTTAAGTTTTCTTTTATATATTTAAATAAAAAAAGGATTTTGTTTAGCCACAACTGACAAGGTGAAGGTGGTGAAAGCTTAATAGCTTTTGAAATATTAGTAAGGCCATAAAGGCAACGAGCTTGAATATAAGAAATTGAAAGTGTTCCAATATAATTCAAATGTTGTCGAGCTATAATAAGTTGTGGAACTTAACTTGAGGTGGAAAATATTGGAATATTAATGCTTGTTTAAATAGTTGACACTTCAGACTGTGGAATTCACCACATGAATCTAGCTCTCGTAACCGCTTAGATAATGGGTTTCAGTTGTTTTTCTCTTCCCAACTATAGTTGTGAAAAGCGAAATATGAGGAACTATTGAAGCATCATGAAAATCTGATTGGAATTAGTTTTATAATGATCTTTCTTTATGTACCTCTATATCAATTTTTTTTATAACCAATTCTAGAGGGAAGAAAATGAGTTTCAGTTATACACAGTTATATAACTATTTTTCAAGCAACGATGAGTAGTGGTAATTGTATGTTTACGCGGGAATAGGGAATCAAAAGGTCATTCTGGAGAGAGACGAAAAATAGAATAAAAGTGGAGAATAGTGTTAAGGAAGATTACTTAAGAATAGGCGGAGGGGAGTAAATCCATCTTCATGTGAAACTCAGGTGGCTGAAACTAGTGAACAAGGAGAAGGAAAAATATTTCTGATAAATGCACTCATAGTGCCATGTTATTAGTTATTGGACTGAGTTGATTTTCATTTTGAGCATTTTTCATTGGTCGTTGGTTGTGATACAAATTTGAAAGTTTGAGGAAGCCTATCCACTTTGTGAGAATGTGAGGAGCATGCTTACGATGGTTGATATTGACCTTTTCTAAGTATACGATATACGTAGAAAAACAAAAGACATGAGAGGAGAGGACTCAACCAGTCAAGAGACCACCAAATTCAAGTATAGAATCTACCAGCTTACATTAAGGCCAAAATGAATTTTGATAATTGACCAAGGATTGAAGTATATACATAAAATGAATTGGCCAAAGAGCTTTTGAGACTTCCAGAAATGTAAACACGTATGCAAGAGTAAATACAAAACTCATGGCATCCAGAGCATTTCCTCATCTGTGGAGTGACAACAACCCTAAAGACAAATGCAAAGTGACATGCTAGTTTCACAATTTTGTGTTAAAAATTCCAAGAATGGCTAACATAAGGTGCTAAAATATTTCTACAAAATTTTGGACCTTGATTGCTTGGAGAAGCATCATTGGTAAGGAGTACAGAATAGCACCATTATACAGGCATGATTTTCTCTATCCTTAACTTATTTTATGGGCTTGCAAATAAAGAGTTTATTATGGATGTATATCTTAACAATTTTTGTTACAAGAAAGAAAGGATGAATCTATGTAATATTTTATTAGCTTGTTGAACATGCATCCTAAAAAGGAAAATGGTACAAGTTCCAGAGAATGGAAAGACCAAATCAGTATTCCCTTAAAAGAGAAGTATAAGGATATAATGGAATATCTAGGGTGAAGACTATGATAGTTGAATAGATGTATTCTTGCTTTTAGAAGCATATCTCTATTATTTATTTGGAATAGAGGTTTTAGTGATGATAATATCCTTTTGATATTGAAGTGACAATGTTGCACTATGGTTATAGAATACCTTTTACGAAATTGAGTTTTACACGACTTTTTTGTAAAACAAATCTAGGAGAATAGGTGATCCATGGATTTGGAAATTTAGATAGCCTTTCTATTAACCATTATTACTTGTGCTATGTTGTCTCAAGAGAGAGAATAAACTAGGCAATGCAACGATATAGATCTCATAGTTTTTGTTCAATAGAACTTATTTTATGCTAAGTGCACATAAGACATAGGTAGCCCAGGATTGGGTATCACTGGAATGATTTACCTCGAGGTGGGACATAAGGAGAGATTCATAACTCAATTCAATATGACGGTGGTAAAATATTAAGATCGATAAAGGTTTAAGAAATAAAGGAAGTTATTTACGAGTTCATAACTTAACCTAGGTTGAAAGTCAGTAGACTCAAGTAGACCAAGGGGTCGAAGATAGATTATTATCTTTTATAAATCAAACATTTTAAGGGTTGAAATATTGACTTAGATCAAGACTATTGATATGAAATGATAGTATTCTTTGAGATATTATATTGGCAAGAAAATACCTTGATTACTATGTTTATTCATGTACGTAAAACATGAATTCAAACAATGTCAAGTGGTCTAGGAGAGACTAGAGGCATTTTGTTCTTATGGTTAGTTACACTTATATTATTACCTTTGGTGAATCAAGGATTATGATATTACTATGCATTGGGTTAGAGAAGCTAAACCCTAGTATTGAAACAAGGAGGATGTAGGAAATCTATAACTCTTATGTCAGATATGACATTGTACATATATATTTTGATTGTCAGTGAAAGGTCGAGAAAAATATAGATCACGACAGGAAGTCTTTATAACACTTTAAGAGATTCTTCGATAATGTGAAAATTGATTAAATGCATCGAGATGTTGGGTATTGAATCTTGAGAAGTAAATGATAGGATGTCATAAACTCTAGATATTGCAAGAATGCAATAAGGTACTTTTGAAAAGGTTTGAAATATCTTAATCTTTACATTACATGTTTATAATGAATTATGGATTAATTCTAAGTCATATTGACTAGAATGGTTTTCTTTATAGACTAGTTGTGTCTAGAGTACCAATAGAGTAATTAAAACTTCAGATTGTGATAGTTCTAAGATGAGTCAGAGGTGTGTGTCTAGATGGCATGACCAATCAGAGTGATCATACTTAGCTAGAAGGGATCTAGAGTTGTATGGTCGATTGAGTTTTGTAGGAAAAATCACTAGGATTTAGATGGTGAAACTTGACAACTCCTTATATCTATACCCTTCGTGAAGGGTCGGGGCACTTCTAGTTAGGAAGTGTGTGGGGGACCACTTGGGTCCACAGTTGGAGGAAAGTACTAGGATGATGCTCTCCCTTTGTAGCAGAGGACTCACTGAGTCTCATGAAAATCAACATCAACATTCTAGATGCAGTGAACTCAATGTTATGGTTTATGAAAATCAATCTATGAGGTAAAAATATTCTTTATGCTAAGTATATCTTATGTGATATAAATGAAAATTTTAAGGATTTCTCTTGATTCTAGTTACAATTACATGTGAATTCAAGTTTGAATTTATCTAGATAAATTGTACTTTAAATTCTTGTGCTTATACAAATGTTTTAATTAAAAAAAAAATTCTCTCATGTTTACTAAGTTTATTTACCTTCTAGTAAATTCTTGAGATTACTTGAGTATTATGATGTGTGATGTTACATATGGTATTAGAGCTAGGTTCAACACATGGACCTATGAGCTCATTGCGAGAAAACTTGTTAAATATTTAGTAGATTGGCTAAGGTTAAAGTTGGTTGATGCCAGAATGGCATAGAGAAAAACCAAGGAAACTATCTGGAAGACTATCTTATAGCACTTACCCAAGTCGATGGCTAAGAGAAATCCAACTAAGGAGTTAAAACTCTAAGACCAGAACCATTTTGTTATGGTTGCATATTGGAAATATTTTGAGACTTTGACTAGAGAGGTAAAACCTTGATCAGTTACTAATCAGAGTAAGAGCTATAGTAGAGCAGGGTCTGTATGAATTCAAGATCAATCTTAATTCTCAAGAACCTAGGGATGGGAAGATCTGAAAGTAATCAACCAGGTGCAGAGGCATCTGAATGTTGTAAATCCTTGAAACTATATCAACTACACCTAGCAAAGATGGTTCTAGTCTAACTTCTAGATGGTGTGGAATGAGCCAAATGGAATAAATGGATCATTAAAGGTTGAGAACTAAGTAATTGCCTTTTGGTAGAGCTAGAAAGTACAACCACATTGGTGAATGTAATCATCATCAAGATATTTAGTCAAATTGTTAAATTTTAACAAGTAACATATTCAGTGAAGTAACTTGAATAGAGTTTTATAATGTAAAACAAAGAAAAGAAGTTTGTGTTCCAATTCTAATCTTTGTATAAAATGATCTTATGATATCATCTGATAGGTGAATGATACATACTCCAAGAAATAGGAGTGAATCTGATATAACCCCCTTTATTTGCAAAATTTTGAGCATAATGAAATTCTTAAGGGTTTTATTTGTTGACGCGCTTGTAACGCAATCTCTAAACCACTATAAGCTTTTGGAAAATTTGAATACAGTGCAACAATCTACTCCCTTGTAGTGACTTAGTCAAGTCACGTAGTGCATTAACAGTGTTCTTCTGGATTGTGACACTCCCTAGGATTTTTGGTAAAATTCCTATTTAATACTAGCAAGGATTGTCATTGTTTTATTTCTTTATTTTGAAATGGTCTAGCCACCAATTTTTTTTTTTTTTTGAGGATTGCTTATCTTATGGCCAGTTGGTCAAAATTTGATTTATGGTTGGAAAGAAGCTCATCCCTTGATTTATTGTTGAAATTAAAACTACTTGTATTTTGATATTGAGTTGAGTTTTTGTGGTGGCTATATAAGAAATTTTTGGTTGTTCACTATGTTTGATGTAATGTTCTTCTCTATCATGTTTGGGATGGGCCTCTGATGGATTGTGTAAGGGAGTAAATTGTAGAAATGCACCTAGTATGTCCTTAGCCTTGCAGAAGAAAGAAACCTTGTGTTATGGTATGTGGGTGGATGGGTAGTCTAGTAAGCCCAAATGAATAGTCTCTCCAAGTCGAGCAGGGTGGTGAACCATTACTATGCAGATTGCAAAGCGTATGTATATAAAACTATGGCCATAGTGAGTGTTGTTGCCACTACATGCACTTGTTAGTTCACAATACTCCAGACACTTAGCTAACTAGAGTTGTCATACCTAGTAGGAGGGTATCCTTAGTAGTGCGGCATACTTGGTTAAGTGGGGTTACACACTAGAGCTCGGATAACATCTGTGAGGGTTTCCAACACAACCTTTCATCTAAAGGTAGGACTGCTTCCAGTTAGGAAGTGTGCAGAGGAACTGTTTAAGTCCGTGGTTGGAAGGAAAAATAGCCAGGTGATGCTTCCCCTCTTTTTAGTGGCATGTTGAATCTTGGAGGACGGTTGAACCAAAAAAGGAATTATGATTCTTTCTCTAGTATTTACTTATCAACTTATTTAAATGATGCATGAAATAATGAAATTGGTACTTAGTGAATAACCTTTTTAGCCAAAAAGGTGAAGATTGATGTTACTCCTTGTATCTTACTTGATGTATACTAACACTTTACTTATTTAAAGTTGTTAACCTTAGGTATCATTCTCTTGGTAAACCTATGTAAGAGTAGTTGATTGCTTCCATTAGAAAGAGTATCCATCTATTATGGAGTTTGTGGCAGACATTTCTATAATTTTGCTATTAGGATGACTCCATTTGAAACATTGGATAGAAAAGATGCCAAACTCCTAGAAGATAGGATTAGTATTAGTCCAAAAATGTTGTCAGAAATGGATAAACAAATCAAACCAATCAAAAAGATTAGTGGAAGCTAAAGTTAGATAGAAAAGTTATGTAAATGCCAATCGTGCACTAACACAATTCTTGGCTAGAGAAGGAAAGTTTCATAAAATAAGGAATGTATTCCTAACCAATTCCTAGATATAAAGGACTCTTCAAAATTCCTGAAGTTGCCAATTGGATTGTTTACATAATCATTCTATTATCAGCTATTACCAGGAGGTATAATGCATTTTAAGAATTATATTTGGAAAGTATATAACAAACGATAATTATATTTTGAGAATTTTTTACAGGAACAGGACCAGGGAGTGGTCATGATCAAGCTTCTTAAATGCAAGGTCCAATGGGACCAGTATCCAGAGGGTAATATGAAATGGAAATTTTACCATGATTTTATATCAAGATTTTCTCAATTGTTATTGCTTTTTGCAGGATAACCAAATTTTTATATTATTAAGGTCTCAGATGCATTGCATCATCGAGGATGATGACTCTTATGGGGGGAGATATGTTACACCCCTAACTTTAACTATGTTTTACTTTTTAATTTGAAGTAATTAGGAGATGATTATGCATGTTTCAATGATTTGACGTTTAGTTAAAATGGCTAGAAAAATCAATGTTTCCATGAGTCATGTTTATTTGACTAAAATTTGACAATTGTTTAAAAGTTGTCAGGATGTGATCATCTCATGAGGATTATGAAAATGATTACTGAAACACTAATCTTGTGTTGTTGATTGCAAGTTGCATTTAGGAAATAGTTTTTTGCCCTCCGAGAAAGGGAGGGAGAGCATCATCAGAGAGAAGGGAATAGATATAAGGAATAGAATAGGTTGTCACCATATTAATTCTATTTCTAATTGCTTAATGTCAACCTAGTCCTTTTAGGGATAGTGACATTGTCAAGGTTGAACATTAGTTGTTTTGCGACTGAGACAATTTTCTACCGACCACGTCGCTTCTTATGTCGTAAATCAATTTTTTTGTGACCTCAATTACGTAATTGGTTGTTCATTTTTTATATTTTCTTTTTAATAGCTTGAATTGACTTAATAAGTCGAGGAACTAATATGATAGCCTAATTCCTTGCAAAAGGAATTCACTATGATGATCACCCATGAGTTCATTTTATGGGGTGAATACGCCCAAGAGATGACAAAAGATCAATGGACTCATTGATTGTGTAAGATTGTGTTACCAACTCCAAATTTCAGAATAATTTGTCATTTATATGTGTTTGTATTTGGTGATACTTTTAAATGACTAAGCTAGTCGTTGAGTCCATTATTTCGACAAGACTCCTTTTATGTCGGTGTATGATATATCGATAAGTTTTCTCAACTCAATTGAGGAGCTTATTGATTATTGAGACAACATAGATATTCCTATTCCTTTAATTTTTCTTTTATATAAAAAAAAGGATTTTGTTTAGCCACAACCGACAAGGTGAAGGTGGTGAAAGCTTAATAGCTTTTGAAATATTAGTAAGGCCATAAAGGAAACGAACTTGAATATAAGAAATTGAAAGTGTTCCAATATAATTCAAATGTTGTCGAGCTATAATAAGTTGTGGAACTTAACTTGAGGTGGCACATATTAGAATATTAATGCTTGTTTAAATAGTTGACACTTTAGACCGTGGCATTCACCACGTGAATCTAGCTCTCGTAACCGATTAGATAATGGGTTTCAGTTGTTTTTCTCTTCCAATCTATAGTAGTGAAAAGTGGAATATGAGGAACCATTGAAGTGGCATGAAAATCTGATTGGAATTAGTTTTATAATGATCTTTCTTTATGGACCTCTATATCAATTTTTTTATAACCAATTCTAGAGGGAAGAAAATGGGTTTCAGTTATACACAGTTATATAACTATTTTTCAAGCAACGATGAGTAGTGGTAGTTGTACGTTTATGCAGGAATAGGGAATCAAAAGGTCATTCTAGAGAGAGACAGAAAATAGAAGAAAACTGGAGAATAGTGTTAAGGTAGATTACTTAAGAAAAGGCGGAGAGGAGTCAATTCATCTTCACATGAAACTCAGGTGGCTGAAACCAGTGAACAGGGAGAGGGAAAAATATTTCTGATCTTTTTTTAATGCACTCACAGTGCCATGTTATTAGTTATTGGACTTGAGTTGATTTGCATTTTGAGGGTTTTTCTTTGGTCGTTGGTTGTGATACAAATTTACAAGCTTGAGGAAGCCTATCCACTTTGCGAGAATGTGAGGAGCATGCTTACGACAGTTGATATTGACCTTTTCTAAGTATATTATATACATAGAAAAACAAAAGAAATGAGAGGAGAGGACTCAACTAGTCAAGAGACCACCAAATTCAAGTATAGAATCTACCACCTTACATTAAGGGAAAAATGAATTTTGATAATTGACCAAGGATTGAAGGATATGCATAAAATGAATTGGCCAAAGAGCTTTTGAGACTTCCAGAATGTAAACACGTATGCAAGAGTAAATACCAAACTCATGGCATCTAGAGCATTTCCTCATCTATGGAGTGACAACAACCCTAAAGACAAATGGAAAGCGACATGCTAGTTTCATTATTTTGTGTAGAAAATTCCAAGAATGGCTAACGTAAGGTGCTAAGAGATTTCTACAAAAGTTCGGACCTTCATTGCTTCGAAGAAGGATTACAAGAGATTATAAATATTGTGTTTCCACAAGCTTGGAGAAGCATCGCTGGTAAGGAGTGTAGAATAGTACCGTTATACAGGCATGATTTTCTCTATCCTTAACTTATTCTACAGGCTTGCAAATAAAGAGTTTATTATGGATGTATATCTTAACAATTTTTTATTACAAGAAAAAAAGGATGAATCTATGTAATATTTTATTATCTTGTTGAACATGCATCCTAAAAAGGAAAATGATACAAGTTCTACATAATGGAAAGACCAAATCAGTATTCCCTTAGAAGAAAAGTATAAGAATATAATGGAATATCTAGGGTGAAGACTACGATAGTTTAATAAATACATTATTCTTGCTTTTAGAAGCATATCTCTGTTATTTATTTGGAATAGAGGTTTCATTGATGATAATATCCTTTTGATATTGAAGCAACAATGTTGCACTATGGTTATATAATACCTTGTACGAAATTGAGTTTTACATGACATTTTTTGTAAAAAAAATCTAGGAGAATAGGTGATCCAGGGATGTGGAAATTTAGATAGCCTTTCTATTAACCATTAGTACTTGTGCTATGTTGTCTTAGGAGAGAGAATAAACTAGGCAATGCAATGATATAGATCTCATAGTTCTTGTTCAATAGAACTTATTTTAGTGCTAAGTGCACATAAGACATAGGTAGCCCAGGATTGGGTATCACTGGAATGATTTACCTCAAGGTGGGACATAAGGAGAGATTCATAACTTAATTCAATATGATGGTGGTAAACTATTAAGATTGATAAAGGTTTAAGAAATAAAGGAAGTTATTTATGAGTTCATAACTTAACCTAGGTTGAAAGTCAGTAGACTCAAGTAGACCAAGGGGTCGAAGATAGATTATTATCTTTTATAAATCAAACCTTTTAAGGGTTGAAATATTGAATTAGATCAAGACTATTGATATGAAATGATAGTATTCTCTGAGATATTATATTTGCAAGGAAATACCTTGATTACTATATTTATTCATGTATGTAAAATGTGAATTCAAACAATTTCATGTGGTCTAGGAGAGACTAGAGGCATTGTTTTCTTATGGTTAGTTACACTTATATTATTACCTTTGGAGAATCAAGGATGATGATATTTTTATGCATTGGGATAGAGAAGCTAAACCCTAGTATTGAAACAAGGAAGATGTAGGAAATCAGTAACTCTTATGTCAGATATGACATTGTACATATATATTTTGATTGTCAGTAAAAGGTCAAGAAAACTATAGATCAAGATAGGAAGTATTTATAACACTTTAAGAGATTCTTCGATAATGTGAAACTCAATTAAATGCATTGAGATGTTGGGTATTGAATCCTAAGAAGTAAATGATAGGACACCATAAACTCTAGATATTGAAAGAATGCAATAAGGGAATTTTGAAAAGGTTTGAAATATCTTAATCTTTACATTACATGTTTATAATGAATTATGTATTATTTCTAAGTCAGATTGACTAGAATGGTTTTCTTTATAGACTAGTTATGTCTAGAGTACTAATAGAGTAATTAAAACTTTAGATTGTGATAGTTCAAAGATGAGTCAGAGGTGTGTATCTAGATGGCATGACCAATCAGAGTGATCATACTTACATAGAAGGGATCTAGAGTTGTATGGTCAATTGAGTTTTGTAGGACACATCACTAAGATTTAGATGGTGAAACTTGACAACTCCTTATATCTATACCCTTCGTGAAGGGTCGGGGTGCTTCCAGTTATGAAGTGTACGAGGGACCACTTGAGTCCAAGGTTGGGGGAAAAGCACTAGGATGATGCTCTCCCTTTGTAGTAGAAGACTCACCGAGTCTCGTGAAAATCAACATCAACATTCTAGATGCAATGAACTCCATGTTATGGTTTATGACAATCAACCTATGAGATGAAACTATTCTTTATGCTAAGTATATCTTATGTGATATAAATGAAAAGTGTAAGGAATTCTCTTGATTCTAGTTACAATTACATGTGAATTCAAGTTTGAATTTATCTAGAAAAGTTGTACTTTAAATTCTTGTGCTTATACAAATGTTTAATTAAAAAAAAAAATTCTCTCATGTTTACTAAGTTTATTTACGTTCTAGTAAATTCTTGAGATTACTTGAGTATTATGATGTGTGATGTTACAATTGATTGGTTGCACCTTTTTGTGTTTTGGTCTAAGGTGTTTGAAACTTCTAAAGTGCATCCTAGCAAGGTTTATGTATGTCAGGTGTGAACAAAAATAATCCTATCTATTTGTTGATTCAACATCCATCACACTAAGTACCATGCCATCCTGGTCCTTTATACCTTGATGCATCATACTTATGTGTGTTATCAAACATAAGGTAAGTGACCCTTTTAAAAACCCAATCCTTTATAAACAAATCATCCATCTATCATCATCATTTTCTCATTGTCATTTCTCATCATCATCTCTCATAAAGTTTGCTTGTTGGATCCTCTTGTCATCATTTAATGTCTTCTTTTCCGCACTAACATCATGTCATGAATAGCTAATATCATCTCCAGTGCATCCATCCTACATCCACAAACCATCAATATTCTGCATATCATATCACATGCATAATCATCATCATAATATAGATTTGTTAGTCTAAGCATCTCATAAATCATCACATTTGCATAATCAAACATTCGCATAATCATGGCATATCACATCATATCATCATTTAAGTTGTTTAAGATAATATAGATTTGTTATTCTAGGCATCTTAAAATCATCTCATTTGCATCATCATCCATAACCATCCATTTTGAATCTCTTTATCGTGAGATTGACCCTCAAATCGAATCTTTTTGCTCGATCTCTTGAGGGGGCAATGTACTAGTGTACTTCTTTCTGCTGGGGTATCCAAAAAAATCAATTTTTTTTTGAATTTTGAGCATGACAAGTTTATTCTCTAAACCAACGCAACAAGTACATTGCTTCAAAGAGGGGCAAAATGTAGACATGCAAAATTAGCATTATGCATTCAATTAGGTCCATTCATCAAGTAAACCAGGTTTCACATTCATCCACTCATTAAATTAATCAAGTTCACCTTCATCCATTCATCAGGTAAATTAAACTCATTAAGTTCATTCCTAAGGTTGTTCATTTAAAATAAATAAATCAAACATGAACCTTTTAATTAAATAAACCAAATTTATTGAAGTCCAAATGCATATTCCATCCTTTTCCAATTTAAATAAATCAAATATTTAAGTCAAAAGAATCAAACTCACCTAATCATCATTAAGCTAATCTAATCCTAATTAGCCTAACCTAACCACCCATCACATCCTCTAGATATTCCCACTTGACCAAATAAATCAATTTATTGATTTATTAAAATCCTTAATTTCTTTCAACTTGGCATAAAAAATAGAATATTCCCTCAAGTTTGAAAATTATGACATGTCCCTTCCAACATTGCATTAACTTCCCATTTTCATGTCCCCCTCTCAACATTTATTTCACAAATTTGAATTTGAAACTCCCTCTCTTGGGCACATTTCCCAAATCTAGCACATCCCTCAACCTATGGCTAGTTGACAAGTGGCCTCTTTTCATTGGTCTATTTTTAGTCCCACATTCATCCATTTTTCCAATCTCTCATCAAGAAAATTAACAAATAAAAACCTTAATCTTTAGTAAATCATCTACATCTTCATGCAAAGTTACTCTCTTGGTTTGAGAACTAATTTTTCTCTTCATCTCCATTGCATCTCATCATTTCAGTTTTTGAGCAAGGATTGGGAAAGGGTCATTGGTACATTTGACACCAATCCACTATGGAATAGGTGTACATTATGTATCTTTCATGCTTTCAAATTTGGTTTATTTTGTTATCATGTTTAGGAAATATTTTGCATTATTTCATAGGAGCATTTTGAGGAATTTCTAGGTACTAACCCATGCTTGAAGTTTAGTGTTTGAAGATTTTATCATATGCTTACACCAATAACCTCTCGATGATGTCCAAACAAATGGATTTAGAGAGATGGGAATGGGGAAAAACTCATTATCTTTTTTTTGTTGTGCTTGTTGGAAACTCTTGTAAAATAACCTTGGTGAATACTTGCTTTGGTAGATATGTGTGGAGGGTGTTTTGGGCAACTTGTTGACTATTGCATTAATAGGTTATACCTTTCTGTGTTTTGGTCCAAGGTGTTTGAAACTTCTAAAATGAATCCTAGCAAGGTTTCCATATGTCAGGTGTGAACAAAAATACTCCTATATATTTGTCGAATCATCCTGTCCTTTATACCTTAATGCATCATGCTTATGTGTGTTAACAAACATAAGGTAAGTGACCCTTTTAAAATCCCAATCCTTGATAAGAAAAATAATCCATTTCTCATCACCATCTCTCATAAAGTTGGCTTGTTGGATCCTCTTTTCATCATCTAATTTCTTCTTTTCCGCACTAACATCACATCATGAATAGTTAATCATCATCACCAGTGCATCCATCCTGCATCCACAAACCATAAATATTTTGCATATCATCTCATAGGCATATTCATCATCATAATATAGATCTGTTAGTCTAAGCATTTCATAAAATCATACATTTGTATAATCATAGCATATCACATCATCCATCTCATCCATCTCACAACATATCATTATTTAAGTTGTTTAGGATAATATAGATTGGTTTTTCTAAGCATCTTAAAATCATCTCATTTGCATCACCATCATAACCATCCATTTTGAATCTCTTTATCATGAGATCGACCCTCAAATAAAATCTTTTTCACTCAATCTCTCGAGGGGGCAATGTACTAATGTACTTTCTACTGTGGCATCCCAAAAAAATTAGAAAAATTTTGAATTTTGTTTGTAGCAAGTTTATTCTTTGAACCAATGCAGCAAGTACATTGCTTCAAAGAGGGGAAAAATTTAGACATGCAAAATATGCATACATTTCAATCCACTAGTTTAATTAAATAACCTTCATTTAATCAAATCCTAACATTTCATCTTTCATAAACCATCTCCTAGATTCATCCTCAAATTAATTAACCTTTATCTTGCATCATCGTTTTAATTAAATAAACCAAACTTTATTTAATTAAATCTCAAAATTCATAATTCTCCCTCTTGATTTAAATAAATCAAAATATTTAACTCAAATGGGTCAAAACACCTAAACATCATCTAAGTTAATCTAGTCCTAATTAAAATAATCTAACCACCCATCACATTCTCCATCTTTTCCCACTTGCACCAATAAAACATTTTAATTCATTTATAAATTCATCATTTTCCCTCAACAAAGTATTTTTTTGAGAATATTCCTCAAGTTTGAATATGAAGGCAAGTTGACTTGTCCCTTCCAACATGGCAATAACTTCTCTCTTACATGTCCCCCACTTAGCATTTAACTCTCAAATTCAAATTTGAATCTCCCCCTCTTTGGCACATTGACCAAAACTTACACATTCCTCAACCACTCACAATGTGACAAGTGGCTTCATCTCATTGGTCAAATATTTATACCACATTGCTCTCTTTTGGACACTCTCAGCATTTGAGAGTCTATAAGTAGAGGGCTTATTCTTCATCAAATTATCTACAATTTCATGCAAAGTCACTCTCTTCAATTGAGAATTGATTTTGTCTATCTCACTCTATCTTCAAGGCATTGCATCATTTGAGTTTTAGCAAGGATTGGGAAAGGGTCACTTGCACAATTGACACCAATCCAATATGGAATAGGTATAGATCATGCTTGCTTCTTTCATGTTTCTTTTATTAGGCATGATATACTATTTCATAGGAGTACTTGTAAATATTCATGTCTTAAACTAACCCATGGCTAATATGTGTTTGAATTTTAAGTCATTTTTAGATTTATAGTGCTTCAACTACTAAATATTGCAACTGTTTCACAGGAATCCATGAAGGAATTCTTTCCCATCGTTCCTTGTCAACTCAAAGCGATAGCATGGCAGTAGATTTACCACCATATTTATTTGAACTTCCCATAAAATATTCAATTCTTGCATTGAGAGAGGAGTTCCAAAAGTGATCGTAACACTGGTCATTTGACTCTTCCAGGATTTTTTTGAATCCCTTTTCATGCAGCATTCAAGAATCATGGTTAAATTTATATTCCTCGCTAAAAGAATCAATAAATAAGAAATAAGGGATTTTTATGTTTTTAATTTTAGAGATATTGAAAAGAAGCACACCATAGGTCTTGGCTGTCCACAACTAAGGAGTGACCACTCTGTCCACCATTGTTCTTCATGGAGGTAGTCATTCATTCTACATACATCTCCTCTTATCAACGATCCACTTTTCTATTAGAATTTTGTAACAATTGTTACATAATTTCTATCTCTTCCATGATATTCTAGGTCTTCATTCTTTGGCGTTATAATTGGTTGAATAGGCTATCTCATTCCTTGCCCATGTTTTCCTAAATTTTCTCCATCATAATTCGTTGAATAGGCTTTCTCATTCCTTGTCTGTGTTTTCCTAACTTTTCTCCTCATGCAAACTGAGAGTACTACAAATAAAATTGTTCATGAAAGCTAAAATGAATTGTACTAATACCACAATGTAGGTGGGTAGAGATAGAAGAAAATGAACACAATTACTTGCAAACATAAATTAAATTATATTTTCATTGCCTTGAAACTTGATCCAATCTCCATCATTTCACTTTTCATGTGAAGTGGGAACATTTTATTGTTTGTCATTTCAACCTTGGCAATCACCATGTTACTAGGAGAAATATCAAATATAGTGCACACATTGTTTTCAAAAGAAACTCTATAACCCTTTTGAGTAAGTTGTCCCACACTTATGAGAATATGCTTCAAACTAGGTACAAAATAAACATTAGGAATATTTTTCTTACCAATCTTTGTTATCACATTAATTGCACCTTTTCCCATGACTTCAAAAATCTTATCATTACCTAATTTAATTTTTAATTTAACTAAAGTATCCAAATTCTCAAAAAACTCTTTATTTTTAGTCATATGATTACTACAACCACTATCAAGATACCAAATGTTACTGGAATTTTCTTGAGCTACATGACATGTAGTAAAAAATGTCTCAAAACTACTCTCAAAGAAATTTTCATTTTTCTTTCCCATATCTGCTTGTTTCTTTTGACATTCATTTTCCAAGTGACCATACTTCTTGCAATAATAATATTGTACCTTAGAATTTTCATACTTTTTTGATGTCTGATTGTTATTGTGTCCTCTTGAGTTGAAACTTTGAATTCTCCTTCCTCCTGAATCTGAACTCCTTCTTTCTTCTCTTTGGTAATTACATTTTCCTCTTCCTCTACCTCTAAATACAAGATTTCCTCTTCCTATGCCTTTGACAAATATCATTTGTGTTTTGAATGCATTCTCCAATGAGGTATTGTCATTTCTGTTCAACCTGTCTTCATAATTTTTCAAAGAACCAACCCACTCATCTATAGAATATGTAGTCAAATCCTTAGATTTCTTAATTACCACAACAATTACATCAAATTTTCAAGGAAAACTTCTTAAAACCTTTTCTACAACCTTTTGATCTATTAGCTCATCACCATTTTTCCTTATTTGATTTACCAAATTCATAACACGATATGTGAATTGCTCTACTAATTCAAAATCTTTCATTTGCAAATTTTCAAATTCTCTTCTAAGTGCTTATCGTGTGGCAATTTTTACCTTACTAGTACCTTGATATGTCATCTCTAGAATGTACCATGCTTGATTGGTTGTAATGGATGGTTTAATCCTTCCAACAACTAAATCATTCAACACTTATCTAATTATTTACAAATCCTTTTTATCCTTTTGTCTATTTTCGTCAAGATTGGTCTAGGTTTGCAATTGCCCATTTTTTTCTCTTGTTGCTCTCAGCTCTCATCCTGATGATGGAACACAGAGTGTGATCCAAAACATTGATGCAAAAAATTCACACACAATCAAATCCAAAAATCACTCCAACAACATATGGATTGTGGAAATTTGATATCTCTAAGTTCTTTCTTTTCATCAGCACTCAAAGTAAACTCATCTTGTGGTTCAATATAACCATTTATAACTGTAGAAACCCAATCTAAATACCTAAAAAACACCATAAAAAAACACATTAGAAGATCATATACAAGTAAGAACAAGGATTCCCCATGAAATCCATTAACAAAACTCAAAATAGGAATCAAAACAAGAATATAATGAAAGAACAAGAAAGTAGATTAAATCCTATTGAATGTAATGCAAAATCTTGATCCCATGGGGGAATTGGTGCCAATTTGATGTGAAAATTGACCCTTTCCCAACTCCAATGATAAAATGTTGATTGATGATGAAGAGTGATCCACTTGATGAAGACTTCCATTATGCTCACAGATAAATATTTGCATAACCTAGCTAAGATTGGATGAAATTGGATGAAGATTGCTATGGATTTGAGTATAGTAAGTTTACTCAAGTTGTGGATGATCAAATGACGAATAAAGCCTCTTATTTATAGAAAATAAAGTTGAAGAGATGTCCAAAATGGAGCAATGTGGGACTAAGAATCAACAAATGGAAAGGTGTCACTTGTCAACATGTGAATGGATGAAGGATGTGCAAGTTTTGAAGAATGTGTCAATAAATGCATATATTTCAAATTTGAAATTGTTGAAATGACATGCAAGAGGGAAAAATGAATGCCTTAAATGCCACTTGGCTCAAGGCAAAGGACATTTAAGAGATGTTAAATGCCATGTTTGGAGGACAAGACCTTTCGGCGGGAGATTTCAATTTTGAGGAATGTTCCATCTTTGATGCCTTTTTTGAATGAAAATAGATGATTTATAAAGCAATTAAATTTATTTTCATGTGCAAGTTGCAAAATCTAGAGGATTTGATGGATTAGGACTAAGATTAATCAAGATTTGATTAATTTAAAGGAGATTAGCTAATTTGACCATTTGATTTAGATTTTGAGAGGAATAATGATTTTAGACATAATTAAATAAGATTTGATTTATTTAATTAAAGAGGATGGTGTTCTTTAAATAAAACTAAAGATTAATTTATTTAATTTAAATGAGATGAATTTAGATATTAATTAAATAAAATGATTTATTTAATTAAGATATGAAATGTGGTGAATTTAATTAAATAGAGATTATTCAATTAAATGACTAGGAGAGAGATATTTCAGGATAAACTTGGTGTTAGTCAAATTAGGATTAGGAATGTCGGTATATTTTCCATGTCTACATTTTGCCCCTCTTTGAAGCAATGTACTTGTTGCATTGGTTCAAAGAATAAAATTTCTTGATCAAAATTCAAAAATTCTTTATTTTTTTGGATGCCCCACTGCTGCCTTAATGAATGAAGAATTACGCCAGTATATTGCCCCCTTAAGAGATCTGGCGAAGAGGTTTGATTTGAGGGTTGATCTCTCGACAAAGAGTTTCAAGATTAGTTCAACTCGTATGTTTGATGTAGACAGATTTGATGATGTAGACAATCATCGGCCATGGGTAGCCTCATGCCTATTTTGATATATTACACCCACTTCATCTTGATTTGTACCATGACAGTTATATTATTGATGATATAAATGAGATGATTAGGATGTTTATATATAATGGATGATATGATGATGCATGGATGATATAGATGCACATGATATGATATGATGATGCTTTTATGATTATGCAAATGGATGATAAATGTATGGATTATGAGATATTTAGAATAACCAATCTATATTATGCAATGATTAAATGCAATGCATGCGAGATAATCAATGTTTCTTATATGATATGATATGCAGTATGTAATATGCTAATAGTTTTGTGGATACAGGATGAATGCAATGATGATAATGATTTGTGATTAACTATCATGGTACCATGTTAGCACAAAGGGAAGTAAAAAGAAAATAAGATGATGACAAGAGACACCAACAAGCCAACTTTATTAGAGATGATGATAATGATGATGATGATGATGATCATCATCATCATTTTCTTACAAAGGAGTTGGGATTTTAAAAGGGCCACTTACCTTATGTTTGATAACACACATAGGCACAATCCATTAGGGTATAAAGAACTAGGATGGCGTTGCACCTAGTGTGATGGAATTTGACTTGACAAATAGATATAAGTATTCTTGTTCACACCTAACATACATAAACTTTGCTAGGATGCACCTAACAAAGAAAGTATTCACCAAGTTATATTACAAAAATTTCCAACAAGCATAGTAGACAAAAGATAATGATCGATTTCCCATCCCTTTCTCTCTAAATCATTTTGATTAGACATCAGCGAGAGGTCATTGGAGTGAGCACAATAAGATAAATCAAAAAGAAAAGACCAAGTACAAAAACAAGTCAATGTTCTTCATAACGCTAGCTAAGGGGATGTGTTTTGTTTAGGATAAGTATCCAAAGTGATATCCAAAATGATGCCCATTGTCGAAATGATATATCCTAGGACATGCATTGTATAGGATGATGATGGGTTGATAATTTGTTCGATAGGATTTTGATATAAGGTTGACTAACATGTTTCAAAATGATCAAGATTTTGATTTTGCATTTAAAATTTTTAAGTTTGCTTTTGATTTTACGTTTGAAGCTTGCTTTTGCTGATTGTTGTACTTTTTTCTATTTGCTTTGCTAAAGGGTGAGTGTGATGATTGATTTATTATGGATGAGATTATTGTGGGTGAAGCAAAACGGGATGGATGGATTTTATGAAATATTTGGATGTTTTTTATTTTCTTTGAAATGTTTTGAGGATATTTGTCATTTTTTCAAGATTCTACAAATGTTTTGATTTTCCAAAATTTCAAATGTTTTTGTATTTTTATGAGATTTTATGAATGTTTTTGATTTTTTTGATTTTTTGAATTTTTTTGATTTTTCGCACGATTTTGATGTTTTGGATGTGGACATGTGTCTAATGATATCGGTGCTCTCTTCTTGGATTTTATTAAAAACCAAGCTAAGGTTGATTGATTAGATTGCTGGATTGATGATGATAACATTGTTGAGGATACACAACAATGCAAGGATAGTTTTAAGCAACACAAAGATTAGGAAGGATATCCCAAGATGATGATAGATTGATTGGATTTGTTTTGATCAATATTGATGAAGCTTGGTTTGGAACAAAAGTTGTTTTCGATGATTTGATGTGGCGTTGAAGCACACATTAGATGAGACTAATACTGGTTGTTTGGATTAACGTACAATGAAAGATGAAGTTTGATAATAAATGTCGTTTTGTCAAAATGTTCCATGGACTAGTGATTCAGATTTTTTGCTCACAAGTACTTTACCAATTTGATTTCATGTTTGCCAATGTTCAGATCACCACATAAGTTGGAAGATATAGATCAAGATTTATTCCCGAAGCAAGATGTAAATATTTTCCCCTAGTGTCTAGCAATGTATGGAATGCCATGGGTGGATGCTTGGATAGGTGTATGGACGGATGGATATGGTAAGCACACAAAGGATGCCAAGGATTATCTTGCGATAAGATAAAGTGTTGGAACAAAGTATGCTGATTTGGATAATATTTCAGGCCTCAGATAATGTTGGGTAGGATAGGATCAATGAAAATGACCCATGTCAAGATGTTTACCATGAGCAAGTGTAAAGTGTGCACCAAACTTTTTCAAGATCAAGATAATTTGGACTATGGATGCAGATGGATAAAGGTGGATTGGATAAATGGTTCATGGATGGAATGTTGGATTTATTATGGATGGGATAAGAAGCTTCCACCTGAACTAGCGTACATAGATGCTCGATTCTACACACGACACCTATTTTCTAGGTTTTCATCATGGTACCTATCTGAAGTGCCACCATAGTGGTTTTCACTAGAGGACGATTTTTTTCTTTATTGTTTTCAATCCTTTTTCTAACTTTTTTGGATTTTTTTTTTTGAAAGATTTTAAGTTCATGTTGAATCACCTTGCAATGTTGATGTAGATTCCCCTATCATAATGTGCCATTGATATCCTACCTAAAGAAGTTGCTTTTCCAAGATACATGCACTTGAATACAAATTTTGAGATTCTTGATCTACTTTGTTGATACTGGAGTTAACTTTGTCTTTATGCACACATCTCGATAGAATGCCGTCTAAATCCTTATGATGAAGGGTTGTTACCAATACATGGTCAATGTGAGAATTAGATATCATGCGTGGAGACGTGGATGGAGTGTGTTTAGGAATAAAAGATGGATTGGTTGATAGTTTGGAACCTTTGACTCTCCAAACTTGGGAAGATGAGAAATGATGGGTGGATATGGAAGTGTGTACCGAATTATGACCAATAGTTTGATATACTTTGTATGTCGCTTGAGAAGCCTTCTTTTTATTTTGTGGTAATCGTTGATGGATACTTTTCCCTTTTTGATTTTTCTCCATAGTTTCTTTGACTGATGGAGTTTGATATGGATAATCTTTCTTTGTACTTTTTGGTATCCATTTGATTTGTCCATTATGCTCTCTAACTTCTTTTTCTTTGATAAAGTTCTTCGTACTTTGATTCAAGACTTTATTTTGACGTTGGTCCCAATTCATGGATGGGGTGATGGGTGGATGAAGATTCATGATATGGTTGGTTATAGTATTAGTATCAGTTTCATCATAAGGATTCTTCATGCTCCCTATGTTGACATTTTCCTGAGACATGGTTTCCCTTAGTATTGTGGTAGTGACACCTTTTTTCCTTGATTCTACTTGTTTTGAGATGTCTTGTTCAATAAGCATGCTCTGATAAATGATTACTACATATGACATTATTTCAATTTTTTGTTCTGTTGACTCTAGAATATCCTATTCTATCTTACCTGTTTCCTTGAGTGGATAATGTTGGATATCTTCATACATGATATCCTCAGTATGAATTTTGGATATATCTTATTTTGATGTTGATAACTCTGTTTGACTATAGGAATCAATAACCTGCTCTTTTTGTGTAATAATATCAAGAGTAAAGGAATCCTATTTCTGAATGAAGATCATCTACGTGTCCATCCACAAAAAGAATCTTATGTGTAGATGGAGGAGTATATGCCATGTGGATATGATCATCTTGTATAGATAGGAGAGTGTCCATTAGATTATTGTAGTAACTTGGGATATAAATTCTTGATCTTGAATGATTTTAGAATTGCTTTTGACATGCTTTGCATCAAGTTCTTGACATGGGTCAATTTCAAAGGATGGATTTCTTACAAAGGGTTCTTGGATATCCTCATTAGGCATAGGAAGTGGCTCAATATCTTCTTGATATTTGAGTGAATTAGGATCAAATGTTGAGTTGAAGATTCCTTCAATATTGACAATCATGAGGTCGAATGATGTCAATATGTCTTGGAAAGGACCATTTTTAGACTTTGGTGAGAGATGTTGACCATGCTTGAGAATAATTTTTTGAGATATGTCCTCTAATCATTAGGTGATGTAGAGAAATTTTCAATATGATCACTGGTCGATGGATCATTGATGACAAGATCAAATAATGTTAACACTCCTTGAAATAGATCATTGTCAGATATTGTTGAGGGATTCTTATCATGATAAAAAAGTGACTCTTGATGTATGTTGATTTAATCTTTAGATGAGGTAGAAACATCTTCCATGTGTTCGTTGATGGATAGGTATTGATCATGTGATCATTGACTTGGATCGATACATGGAGTCATTAACATTTTGTTGGGATTTTGAACACCATTTGCTTGTTGGGCTTGGTATTGGGCTTGATCTTGTGCTTGCGCTTGAGCCCAGGCTTGTGCTTGTTGAAATTGTAGTGTGGCTTGGGAAACTTGAGCAACGTGTGCAACTTGTTGAGTAGCTAGTTGTGTAGCTTTTTGGTTTTAGTTTTGTTGGAGTGCCCTGTAATAAGTGGCCTACTGAGCAGCTTGCAACACAATGCTATAATGGTTTGATGTGTTTGGTTTGGGTTGTGGTGGTGGTGGAGGTGGGCTCATAATAGTGCTTGTTGTGGTGATAAGAGGTATCATCGTATTGATGATTGAGATTTAAGTGGTTGAAGGAGTGATCAATATGGTTAGTCCTTGAGAGACCATGTTTTGAGGGATGATAGATGATGTGTTGGTTTCTTGTGCTATGGGGATGGTTGCCATTTTTTGTTGCAATATTGATGGGAAGGGGGGAGGATATGGTATGATTCCACAAACTAAGAGGTGATACAAATGTTAATGGCAAGGGTGGGAGTGGTGGAAATGTGGGGGGTGTGCTCCCTTGGGGAAATGATGATGTTTAATAAAAAATGCCCATTGGTCCAAATAAGTCACCTTCTCCTTGTGAGGTCGTAGGGAGAGAGGTCTGAGGGGTTGCGTGAAATGATGATGAAGGGTTATTAGGATTATGAAAAGTGAGGGGGACATATGGGTGTGATGGATTTTGAACAATGTTTGTGTGATTTGTAAACATATCTATCCAAAAGTTTACCAAGTGTGGATTCAAAATGTTCATGTTTGGTATGGTTGTACTTGGTATATTCACATTTGGCATGTATGGATTTGGTGGGATAATGTTGTTTTGTTTAAGATTCATGCATTGAATATTTGGTTGATAGATTTGTAAGTTTGGACTTGGATTTAAATCTACCATCAGAAAAGGTGTTCTAAGATTTAGATTGGCTATACTCACATTTGTTGTTCCATTGAGGTTTGTAGGAGATAATGATCCCATGTATGGATTATATAAATGTGAGTTTTGAAAATCCATTGGTTTTGTAAGGTCTTGATAGTTTGGTTGACTTGGATTACTCATGATGTATGGATCAAGTTTATATTCCATATTCTTCTTGTGTTTTGACCTTGTTGCAAAAGTGACCTCTAAGGTGTTTAGGACCAATGATGAGATGAAGGATGAATGAAGTGAATGATATGGGTGTTGAACTTTTAGTAACCTTGGAGGGATACTAGAATTTAGGACTTTTGGATTTTAATTTTGATTTGGATTTTTGGATTTGGATTTGATAATGAACTTGTAAACTCCAAGAGGTTATATTTTTTCTTGGAATGAATTTGTCCATAGGTGATAATTTAACGAAGTGTATGAAGAAGGATTCATCTAAACACACCTAGTCAAAAAAGATGAATTTGTTTTGATTTCAAGAGGATTTTTTCAAAAGTCTAGTATGAATAATTTTTCCAATGGTTCAAAAGTTGTTTGTGATATGGATGAAATAATTGGTTATTTTGATCCTAAATAAACCTAAGAAGAACATTATTTACAAGCCCAAGGTTTTGAAGAACATGCTTTTCCCTAAGAGTACTTCAAACCAAAATATCAAAGTTTTCTCAAAAGACCATAAGACAAAAGATAAACAACCACATGTGTGGGGTTCAATTTATTTCATCTTGATTAATTAATTGCTTTTACCACAAACACTCTCTTGATTAAGTTATAAACTGAATGTCTGTGTCTCAATTTATTTTCATCCCACAAGATCCATTATGTGGAAATCAAGAGAATCAAGGTGATAGTTCCCTAATGTTCACTTTAGTGAGAAAAAATTGAGATAAAATTCAAATTCCTAGAAACCTCTAAGGATATGAATCCCAAGGGCATGCAAGGGCATGCAAATTCATTCAAGGATATTTTCTTCTCCTAAAGGGTTTGAGATTTGATGCTCATGTTAAAAAAAAATTTCCAAATGTTTTCGAACAAGAAAAGTGTTTTGTAACCAAGAACAAGCACAATCATATGGATATGAAATACTATATTTGTTGAGTCCCCACTTGGACAAGTCCAACTACACTTATTTTTAGCGAATGGTTAGATGATTGACCCCACTAACTCCCCTCCATGACTCAACACTTCTTTTAGGGCAGCCAAGCATTAGTACCCATGAAAATACCATGGCATACTTTCCATTTCTACTAAAAGCCATAAAAGTGTGGGGCAGCTTCAGAACGACCATTCTTGCACCAACAAATAGATAAGGATTTTGGCTTTTCTACAACAAGGGTTTTAGTTTAGACTTTCCATTTGTAGGAGTTTACCCAATGTGGTGAGAGAGCATTGCTTCCCTTCTTGTCGGAGCCAACTATGTGATACTAGTCTTTGTTCCAATACCCACTTTTATATCCTAGTTGGAAATACTCTTGGCTTTAGAGTGTTACCGGTTGAGTCATTCCCTTGGGTGAGTAATTTTTCCCACAAGGAAAGCCCTCTAAGATAAACAATAGTGAGTAAACATATTCATAGTTCAATCAACCATCCCTTAGAAACAAAGAGACAACCCATGCAATAGGTTTACTCACACTCGCACAATGTTTTGTTCAATTTTAAACCCAAATTGAAGTGTGGAAGCAATCATTTTATCCCAACCTAAGACCAAAAGGAATCCTTTTGATTCTCAAGATCATTGTAAGGCACAAGAGAAGTGCATACACCTTTTCAATGGTGTTAGTTTGAGTAAGAAATCACAAAGAAAAGTTGCACATGTTCTTTTTAATCCAACAAAGCAATAATGACTCCTTTTTATAGAATGAAATGAAGTATGAGAATTTTCCTTGTTCAATTATTAGCCCCAAACAAAATCTAGTGAGTTTTCCTAAAGTTCTTTTTAACCTTTTGTCTTGTTTTTTCTAAACTCAAATTGAAATTTATTGAGTCCTAAGAGCTTGAAGGGGTAAAATCCTTAGAAGTGGGATTATAATTGCTCCCCAAAGTGTTCAAAAACACTTGATACAATGATGTGATAATGATTTTTCTTTGACTTCCATGCTCCATGATCATTTAAAACCTACAATACAAGATCCAAATGTTAGATGAAATCAAGAAAAAAGAAGATATGAGGGTTAGATAAATGATTAAGCATAAAACCCCTAAAATTTAGACCAAGTTTCATTGTGATTTGACATTAAGTGCAAATTTTAAAATTTTAACTGTATCAAAGTTTATAATAACATAGACCATTGAATAGCTTATGAAATTATACCCCATTTCAAAAAAAAATCTTTGAAATAGACTAAAAAATGACCAAGATATGGCCATTTTAAGTTTGAGTGAAAAAGAAAGAAATCAAAAGCGGTGCAATTTGTAGCAGTGTTGTATGGGTTCAAATAGTGACGCATATGCACATAGCGACACTGTCTGGGTTCAAACAGCGACACTAGAATAAAAGTGCCACTGTTTGGAGTTTGAAGCAGTGCTATATGGCACCACTGGGCTGTCAGTGGCTCTATATGGCACCGCTAGACTATCAGCCGCTTTGTTTGTTGTAGACAAAAAGAAAAGAAAAAACATAGAATTTTGATGAAAAAATGTGATTTAAACGTTTGGTTTTCCCTCCTTCTATCAAAAAATGTAGAACCCTAATCCAAATACCTACAAAACACCATAAACAAACACATTAGAAGATCATATTCAAGTAAGAACAGGGATTCCCCATGAACTCCATTAACAAAACTCAAAATAGGAATCAAAACAAGAATATAATGAAAGAGAAAAAAAGTAGATTAAATCCTTTTGAATGTAATGAAAAATCTTGATCCCATGGGGGAATTGGTGTCAATTTGATGTAAAACTTGTCCCTTTCCCAACTCCAATGATGCAATGTTGATTGATGATGAAGAATGATCCACTTGATGAAGACTTCCAATATGCTCCAAGATAAAAAATTGCATAACCTAGCTAAGATTGGATGAAATTGGATGAAGATTGCTCTGGATTTTAGTATAGTAAGTTTACTCAAGTTGTGGATGATCAAATGAGGAATAAAGCCTCTTATTTATAGAAAATCAAGTTGAAGAGATGTCCAAAATGGAGCAATGTGGGAGTAAGAATCAACAAATGGTAAGGTGCCACTTGTCAACATGTGAATGGATGAAGGAAGTGCAAGTTTTGAAGAATTTGTCAAGAAATGCATATATTTCAAATTTGAAATTGTTGAAATGACATGCAAGAGGGAAAAAGGAATGCCTTAAATGTCACTTGGCTCAAGGCAAAGGACATGTAAGAGATGTTAAATGTCATGTTTGGAGGACAAGACCTTTTGGGGGGAGATTTCAAATTTGAGGAATATTCCATCTTTGATTTTTTTTTGAATGAAAATAGATGATTTGTAAAACAATTAAATTGATTTGAATGTGCAAGTTGCAAAATCTAGAGGATTTGATGGTTTAAGACTAAGATTAATCCGGATTTGATTAATTTAAAGGAGATTAGTTGTTTTGACCATTTGATTTAGATTTTGAGAGGAATAATGATTTTAGACATAATTAAACAAGATTTGATTTATTTAATTAAAGAGGATGGTGTTAGCTTTAAATCAAATAAAGATTAATTTATTTAATTTAAATGAGATGACTTTAGAGATTAATTAAATAAAATAAATTATTTAATTAAAAGAGGGACTATAAGATTAATTAAAAAAAGTGATTTATTTAATTAATAGGAGATGACGACTTAATCAGATAAAAAATGATTTATTTAATTAAGAGATGAAATGTGATGAATTTAATTAAATAGAGATTATTTAATAAAATGCCTAGCAGAGAGATGATTTGGGATGAACTTGGTGCTAGTAAAATTAGGATCAGGTATGTCAATATATTTTCCATGTCTACAATCACTATGTCCGATAAATCGCATGAATCAAATGTTAATTTCATTCTAAAAGCCCAATTATCATAATTCTTGCTAGAAAATATTGGAATCATAGATTGTTGATACATGATTGATGCCATTCTTTTTGAAAAAAAACCTCTTAAAAAAAAATACTTCAATCCTTAACTAGGGAAATTATATGCTCACAAATCTTTAAAAAAAAATGATTACAATTTTAAAGAAAAATACAAGCAAGAACAACAAACTCCACACTGAAATAAAGAAATAAGCATCAAAATAGAGATAAAAGGAAATAAGGAGGATTCAGTAAAGGAAGTTTTTATATAAATTCCATTTTCTCTTACATAAAGCTACTAGTGCTCTTAAAATAGTTATACCTCATTCATTCCTCAAAATAAAAAAGTATGTTGCTTTCTTTTTAAAACCATTTCCAACGATGGGAGAAGCTTCCAAATTACCCTAAAAGAAGTGTCTAGATAGATCAAAGAAGAAGATAGAAGGAAATAGAGGTGAAGTAAATGTGGTTAGTTGGAGAGTAGTTGGACAACAGAGGTAGGGGAGATTAATCACACACAACTAGAAGTCCATGTCACCAACACCCCCCCCTTAATCTTCACTATTGTGTATGCCTGCAATTCTAATTCCTTTCCTCTTCATTTGCCATTGACATCTTTTTTTTTTGTCTCATTTTCCTTGTGCTTGCAACCAAGTCTTCAGACTTCTTCAAATCATTTTCTTTGCCTTCTTGATGATCTTCATGCCTGATGATGCCTTTGTCTTTGTCCAACTGTTGCAACAGTCTCTCAAACCTTTGTTTTTTAAAACTTCAATCTTGAACTTCCTACAAACTTGCCATCTATAGATGTCTTTCCAAAAGTATTTGTTGCGCCTTCAAACTTGCCATGATTTCCATCATCTTTTACATGTGAACTTTTATACTTGAACAAATTCTTGATTATACCTGTAATAATTTTCCAACTCGATCCATAAGTTCATCCACAATCCATATGCATACAACCTGTCATAGAATCTTTCTTTGATGCATTATTCCAACATTTCTTTTCACAATGATTTTTCAAACCACACACTGCAAGGGTGTAAGTCCCAACATTAATCTTTCGTATGCTCTTTCCTATTACAATAAGAACATTGAATACATTGTGTTTCTTGAACAAATTTACTTGAACTTGTATTATTTCCTTTGGCTATTACATACCCAATTCCTTCATGTTTTGGCCTCATAACTAGTTCTATTGGCTCTTTCATTCCTTGTTCATTCTTGCCCAATCCTTTACCTTCATAACCCATTCTTTTCATTAGTTTTAATTCAACATTGTTTTCATTACAACTTTTCTCATTCTCAATAGATTTAACAAGATTTGTAGATTCACACATATTATCTTCATGCTTATATTATTTATCACAAAGTACTTCAACAAAGTTACACAATCCATTTGATAAATCTTTTGTGCCACATGATACATCATACACCAATGGTTTTGATTTCAAACATTTATTTTCTTCTTTCCATTTTGATATTTCTTCCTTTTGCAAACTATATTCTTCCTCTAATCTCTTTATTTTTTCTTCCAAGTCTTCATTATTTTTCTTAACTTCATCAAACAACTTTAGCTTTTCTTCTAAGTCTTCATATTTCTTCTTGACTTCATCATACATCTTCACTGTTTCTTCTAACTCTTCATTCTTTGCTTTAAGTTTACTCAATTCAATTTCAAGATCATAAATTTTGATCACTTGTCCAGTTTTTTCAATTGAAACCCTTTTTAAAATCTTTTAACACTTCAGAATTTTATTTTTTAACTTCGTCCAAAACATCTCTCTTTTTTTACTATTTTTCCAACTTTTCCCCTTAATTCAAATAATTTAAACTCACTAATTTACCTCTATTTTCCTTCACTCTTCTTCAACTTCTTCCTCAAGGTTAAGAACACCGTAACAGCTACAACTTTAACATAGAAAATAACAATGTGATTTACCTTTGATATCTAAGAACACCTTTGCAACATTATCTTTTTTGTGACTTATTAGATTATTAACACACTTTGTCTTCCTTTTGATATGATTTTCTCTTTATTCATAACATTTTTCAATCTGCAAACTAAATATTCAAACAATACTTACCCCTCCTTCAAATTACAACTTTACTTTTGCATATATCACTTATGATCTTCAAACATAATCAAGCCCTTTTTGAAAAAAAAATCAATCACCTTTTCTCAAAACGAAAATTGTATTTTCTTAATAACTACAACTTTTTAAAAGAAACATGTCTGTTCTTAATACCTTAGACAATAGTGGTCTTATGGTGATTAACAAACTTTCAAGTGACACCCAATTTCCTTCAAAACTGCAATCTAACTTCAGATGTGTTTTTTTCTTACCATTGACAATCTCTACTGGATCTGATTGCTATTCAACCTTTTTTAAATCCTGCAGCTTCTTTACCTGACAAAATTCCTCATTTAATTCTTGCACTGGCTTGCTTCTATAGCTTCAAATGCCTCTTCTACGAACCTTCAAAGATTTCTGGCGGCTCCTATTTTCTTCAGCTCCTTTGAACAACGATTCATAATCCTTTTTTTTTTTAACAGTGGCTTCTTCTCTTGCCAACAATCAATAATCACTATTCTAGCATCTTATTTTCTTGCAGCTGGCTTTGATACCACTTTGTTAAAAACAGAGACAAGCAAGAACAATGAACTCCACACTGAAATGAAGAAATAAGCATAGAAACAGAGATAAAAAGAATTAAGGAGGATTCAAGAATGAAAGTTTTTATATTAATGCCATTTTCTCTTACATAAAGCTGCCAATGCTCTTAAAACAATTATGCCTCATTTATTCTTCAAAAAATAGAGTTTGTTGCTTTCTTTTTAAAACCATTTTATAGTGATAGGAGAAGCTTCCAGATTACCCTAAAAGAAGTGTCTAGATACATCGAAGAAGAAGATACAAGGAAATAGAGGTGAAGTAAATGCGATTAGTTGCAGAGTAGTTGGACAACAGAGGCAGGGGAGATTAATCACACACAGCTGGAAGTCCATGTCACCAACATACAGTTTGTGTTTTACCAGTTTGGACAGTGACGCCTTAATTTCCTGCGCTTATACCACGATCTCCAGTTTTCTTAATGTGAGATAGTCTCCACAAACAATGATGTCACTTCAATCCTTTGTTGCCACAAATGGTGGCAAGTGATCTCCTTTCTCCAATCAGCGATTCCAACGACCTAGTGACTTGTCATTCCCTTGCAAAAGCTGCGATTCCATAATTGTTGAATGGCGATGATCTTTGGCAGGTGAGGTACGACTCTCTCCTCCAAGCGTTCTTCATAGAAATGTTGGAAACAACCCCCTTTGTGATTTCTTCGACTAATATCTGCGATCTCTCCAAAGACTTTAAACAATCTTCAACTTGGGTAAGACATCTTCAACGCTTTTCCTTACTGTGAGCTCTGCAATCTTCCTAGTTGTGGGCTTATACTTGCAATCAGCTCTTCTTCATCCCTTAACCTGCTCTGATACCACTCTGTTGGGGTGGATGGGCATGGAAAAACACCAGAAATTAAAACACAAACTTATAAACACACAAATTTAGAATTTCCTTAACACGTGTTGCTGCAGGTTTCTATTGCTTACTTGAATCGCTTACAACAGCCTCCTTTTATAGAGGTCTCAGGAGCATACAGAAATCTCTGGAAATTGTTTTTCACGTTTCTTCCTAGACTCTTCTATCACCAATAGACAATCATCTTTCTAGAATCTTCTTGCATCAAATTCTCTGGACTCTGCATTTAGTGAGGTAAGTTATTGCAGGTGGTAGAAATGAATTCCAACATTGTAAAATAGTGAGACTCGTGCGTCGCTTTCCAACAGAATTGAACTACAAGTTATTTATTCTATCAATAAGATGAAGAAGATGTGAATTCCTTGATAATTCATTGATAGATCAGTGTGATAAAGGAGGCCGTTGACACGCTTGCGATAATGTTTTTGCTTCTGTGCAGTAATAACTTTAAGTGCAAGGCATTTAAATATGGAAACATATTACTATAACCACAAAATTCCTTGCATTTAAAATTATTGCTACATACAAGAAAAACGTTATTTTAGGCATGTTAACAGCCTCCTTTACCAGAATGGAAAGCAAATAACTCAAATGTTTTTATTTCTGACGGATCTACCCATGAATTTCCAAAGCTCTGCTATTCACTATTTTTCCTGAATACATACTGTTAAAAAATTTACCCCGACCTTATTCATAAAACACATAATTTGCAAGAAAACCCAGAATATTTAAAAGTACTTTCATAAAACTAATAAAATCCTACCCGACCATGCAGTAAACACTAATTACATGTGATCATTCCTTCTTGCATTTCTCTCTCTTTGAGGCATCTAGAAACCAATAAAAGACATTCTTGCCTTCTGCTGAACCATAAGATTGCCAGCTCATTTGTAATCTGGTTTATTTGGTCCAAAGAAGGCCTTCTAGATCCATTTTAATAAGATAATACAGACACCCATGAATGACTTAATACATAAAAGGTGACAAATCGAAATACAATTAAGGGACCCTAGAAGCCAAGAAGAATGCATCCAATAGAACACCAAATCTCAGAAAATCTAAGGGCATGTGCTACAGCTTAGCAGCAAGAACAAACAGTTTCTCACATTTGATGTAAACTTGAAACATCTGAGAATATTTCAACTGCTTGACATCCATATCTATAGAAATTATATGGCTAGCACAACTCTCTCTTTTCTAAATTACCCAAATATAATCCCCCTAAATGCTCAGATCTCCACCACAAGCGAAGCTTATCAAACACATAAATATAGGACTATGTTTCAAGTTAGCCATATGATTTCTATAGATATAGATATTGGAGAGCTGAAAATATTCCCAGATATTTCTAAGTTTACGTCAAATGTGAGAAACTATATGTTCATGCCACTAAGTTGTAGCCCATGCCCTTATGTTTTCTAAGATCTAATGTTCTATTGTATGCAATCTTCTTGGCTTTTTGGTTCCCTTAATTGTATTTCCTTATTAAGTCATCCACGGCTGTCTATTTTATCTTATTCAAATGGAATCCAATATGAGTTTTGCTCTTTATTCTACTATAGTAAATAACAACATAACATCATCCCAAAACGAAAAATTATATTCTTTTAATAAAACGTTCCAAATTGTTTACCTTCAAGAGATCTTCGATGCACGCCAACTAGGTATCCCAGGTACTAAACAAAGAAGATGGATGGTATAAGTAGAATGTGTGAATAGGAAAAACCCTAAAAATGTGTCACGTGAAAGGAAAGAGTCCTACGATAATGAAATACTAAGAGTTACGTTATTGGTGGACGCAACTATTCCCCTTAAAAAGACATCGTAATATAAAAAAACACCGATACAAAGAAATCGGAAAAACCCTAAAAATGTGTCATGTGAAAGGAAAGAGTCCTACAATAACTGAATACTAAGAGTTACTGTGTAGGTTATGGGTGGATGTCGATGTTCCCATTAAAAAATGCATCATAATATAAAATACCCTAATACAATGCATAACATTATAGGAATCATATGTGTTAAAAAAATTTGCTGCTTCAATATATATTTTAGAAAACTAAAATATAAAATAATATTTAAGTACCCATAAAAAAAATATATTTAATTTTAAAGTAATATAAAATTTATTTTATATAAATAAAATAGTTCTTACATAATTTTCATTTGGAATAAAATAATTATAAATTAAATAAATAAATAAATAAAAATATATATGATTATATATGATAATAGTTATAATTATATTTAATATAAATATGTATAATGTAATTAAATTTGTATTATTATTTTATAATTATTGTTGTATTAAATTAAATTATTATATTGTAACATTATATTTTTCTATTTTATTAATAGAGTACTATTATAATAAAAAAATAATTATGTGTTATTATATAGTTATTATTTTATTATATATTTATTAATGTATTTATAAATTTCAATGCCTCCATTAATGTTTAAAAATATTAAAAATAATACTTAATTTGAAGTAAAATAAAATAATTTTAAATAAATAAATAGTTCTTATATAATTTTGAATTAAAATAAAATAATTGTAAAATAATTAAATAAATAATTTTATTTTATTTTTGGTATGTAAATAGAAATTATATTGATGTAAAAAATATTTGTATTACATCATTCCACCGCGGCGAGATCCTGCAAATAAGCCCCTTTACATCCATAGTATTCCTCAGCCCACAGGCAAAGGCAACAATCATTTATTCTTTTTTGTTGCAGATCTTAACAACATTGAGTGGTTTGGAAGTGTTGCAGTAGATCGATTCCTTCTCACCTCAGTCCACTCCAATTTTGGATTTGTGGTGTCATTAGAAGGTAGTGGGGAATTGGCATTAGCCCCATCCACATAGGAGGTGCCCATAGAAGAACTAGCAGGTGTAGGAGCTGATGGAGCCACCACCTAGTCAGCCTCCACCAATGTGAGATCTTTCATAGGAAAGGATAAGGGGGCAATTGAGAATGCCCCATTGTTAGGGACCACATGAGACACCACTGAGGAATCTTGCATAGCTGAAAGAGTGGGAGGATTTGATTTTGAAATGATTTCCTCATGAGCTTGTGAAGAAGGCAAGTCATTTGGAGTTCCAAGAGTGATGAAATAATGGTGGGAATCTACCACAATCCACTAGGGGGAACCTTCGTTTGAGCCCTGATTGATGGTATGCTTCTTATGGCACTGATGATTCAAATGGTCAATTGAAAAACATATACTTCATCTGAAGGCAACCTTTTCATAGTCAATTGGTTGCTTCCAACACCTTTTTCCCACTTTCAAAGATATCTCCATTGGAAGTCCTTTAGATAAATCCATTTTCACATAAATGCATGCACAAGTGGACTTCCTATAGCTGATAGTTTCATTTGAGGAGTAATGGTACTTACCCAAGCCATTTCGAATTGTGCGTAGGAAATCCAATTCCTAGAATTGGAGCAGGAGATAAGGAAGTCTAACCCAAAGGAAAGTAGATGAGAAAGTCTCAGTGCGGGGCTCAAAGTAGGCATACCAAGGCTTCATGCTTATAAATACACAATCAAAATTCTAGGGGCATGCTTGCAACACTAGATCCATGTCTTCAATAGAATCAAATTCTAGTATAAAGAACCCTCTAGCACAAGGGTAAATACTAATTTCTTCTTTCATATACTCCTTCTAGTTTTGTGTGATCCATGCATTTAAATTGCACAGACTTGGCCAAGATTTTGTAAGTTTGCATATGAGAGCGTGATCCTACAGATACTCCTCTCGATCATAGGCCAAACTATCTAGGCATACCTCAGGGATGAGCTCCGAGTGTCAAACCAGGAGATGGCTCATCTTGGCACCAATCACACTTAAAGCTTTGGCATGTCCCATATTAGGGTCAGCGGCATTGTTAGCACACGAGGGTCCTTTCCTCCAAACCCTTCCTCACCCTAGAACATTCATCTCACAATTTCTTTGTAGGTTGGTGAAGCTTAGCACCATTATCTGCTTGCCCCGTTAGCGAATCAGAAGCCCTAGATCTTCCTCTCACCACATCCCCGTAATTCATTCTACAAACTGGTGAATTCCCTTTGGGCCAAGAAATGGGAGCCCCAACCTCATCACAAACATCTCCACACATTCCAAGGGGCTTGAAGATGGCTAGAGAAGGAATTGAAGGTTTTGGAGCTAAGCACTTCATGGTGCCAAAAATTTGCAGAGCTATATAAATAAATAAAATTATTAATACATATTATTATATGATATATTATTAGTGGTTTTGTATCATGTTGTGCATTTCTTGTGCCATCCCAACTATTTTTATGTGCATGTTGTTGTGTTACAGGGTTGTTCTCTTCCTACCATGACCTGGGTTTGTAGTGTTTGGAGTTTTTTGAAGTTTTTCTTGCCTAGGGCATTATTCAATTAGTGTCAAGTGTGTGGGGAAGGATTTTGTAGCGTCTTTCTTGGTAGATTGCTTCTAGTATTCTCTTCCCCTAGACACCACTATGTGGAATCTATTTGGTTAGCATTGGTTCTTTGTTACTTTTCACCTCTTCTTTCCTCAGATGCCTAACTCTGGTTGGGGATGCTTTGGAGTGCTTAGTGGGTGTTGCTATTACAATTTTGTGTTCATTTTTTGATATTTTTTTCTTCTTTAGAGTTCGTGAGTGGCCTAAAGTTGTGTTGGTCCACCTAATTTTATATTCTTCTACTCCATTGGGGAGGGTTACAAAGTGCTTTCTACATTCTTGTGGGTTTTCCTTTTTCATCAGTGCTCATGGGTGGTCTAATGGATCTTGATTTTTCCTAGTTTCCACTAATTAATGGTGTCATGTTCTAAAGCACTTCTTGAAGATCTTTGGGTCTACTTGTCCATTTGGGACCTCTTGACCCTCGTTCCTTATGGAACCTTTTGGCTACTAGGGGAGTATTTGTCTTTTCTCTTACGATTTATTTTTAGAACAAATGTGTTTATTTATTCGAGTTTCTATTTGTTGGCTTTGTGGAGGCTTATTATTCTCCATGTTCAGCAGTATGTTGTGGCTACACGGCTCTTGCCCTTTTTCTTTGGAAATTATGTGTTCTTTGCCCATGAAGTAGGAATTCTTCTTTTGCTTTGTTGGTCATTACTGGAGTGAGGTTGTGAGCTCTAAGATTTTTTTAAAGCCATTTTGGTTGTTGGTTTTATTAAGTTGTGGGGTGCTATCTCTATTACCTTTTTGTGGGGATTTTTGTAGAGATATGTTGTTGATCTTCATCTCCACATGGGTTCTCTCCTGACCTTGTGTTGGATCTTGGCCTTGGTTGGCCCATTATTTGGTTGCTCCATTTGGGGATGTTGTTGTTCTTTCCTTTTGTGTTGGTGTTTCATCCCTTTGTTGGGATTTGGAGGGTTTTGCTTCTTCGAGGTGATCTACAACTATCCTCTCTTAGACTTACAGGTGTTATTGGGTCTTCTACCTTGGCTTTCTATCTGGATCCTCCTTTTGAGGTGGGGTTGTCTCCTATTTCCATGGAGATTATTCTTGTCAGCATGGCTTGCGTTTTTCCTCTTTCTCAAATTCTCATTTGCTATCAAAGATAGAATGGTTGCTAGAGGTTTTCTTCCTTTAACTCAGAGTTTATTTATTCTCCTATTGAGGTGGGGTATTATTGGAGGAAATTTAAAGTGTTTTTCTTCCTAGGATCCCTATTGGGTTATTTTTTTGAGTTGGCTCATTTGTTGTTGCTACCTTTATTTCTTTGTAGCTAGTTTGTATTTTTGATTTCATGCTTTGAGAAAAGGTATGACTTGTTACAAGTTCTATGCTAAAGTTGAAAGCATAGTTTTATGGTTGTTCTTTCTTGGCTCACTTTTTGTGAGTCTTATTTTTTCTTGACTCACTTTTTTGTGAGTTGCCTCTCCCTACCTTTATGGATTCTTTGTAATGGGTATTGATCCTTGCAATCTTAATTGAATAAAAATATTATATTATTCTATTATTATTATTTTCTTAGTAAGAGATAAGTTTTATATTGTTATGATAATTTAGTAAAGCCTGCACTAGGTAAGATCATAGGGAAGGGATCTCATCCCCATAGATTAAAAATTACATCTATTTTATTTAACGATGGTCTTGTTGGACCATTTAGATCTATTCCTACTATTTTGGTTCCTCACGCCACTATCAATAACCAAATCTCCTAGAAAGTCCAAAGTTATTTCCTTGAACTATAGTAAACCTAGACATGTTCATAAGGATTGCAAAGAAGAAAAGAAGAGTGAAAAGAAGAAATTTGATTATGATTCCAAGTCAAAGAAGGAAGGTGGTGACACATTAATTTCAGCTTTGCCAACTTGTATAGGTAATGATGCATGGCTAATTGACTGAGGTGCATCTTTCCATATGACCTTTAATAGATATTGATTTTCTAAATATGAAGATCTCAATGCAAGTAAGGTGTTCTTGGGTGATGATTCTTATTTTAATTTTTCCATGGTAAAGTTAGAATTGGTTTTCCTGATGGTAGAATATAAAAGATTAATGGTGTGTTGCATATCCTTAGATTAGTATGAAATCTGTTATCTGTGAGAAAACTAATAGATGAAGGTGTGCAGGTAGTATTTCTTACACAGGATGCAAGATGGTTAGAGGTGTTATGTTGATTACTAGAGGTGCCAAATATGGCACATTGTATAAGCTTGATGCATGTATTGTTGAGTGAAATAGTACTTCTATGAAAAGAAAATATATGGAAGAGATGAGCATTTCATCTTTAGAAAATGGTCATGGCTTTTGGGTACCCAAGGGTGCTCTTCTTCTGAATCAAAGTTACCTATAGAGAAAACTATGTTATGGCACCAAAAAGTTGGCCACATTGGAGAAAAGGGTCTAAGAACCTTGCAAAATAACAACCTTGTTAAAGTTTTTTTTTTTATTGTACTCTTGAATTTTATTTCTATGAGCATTGTACTTATGAAAAATAAAACCTTGTTCATTTTTACTTTACTTCTCATAAATCTTGTGGTTTATTTGATCTTATTCATTTTGATGTGTTTGTTCCTATAGATGTTCCTTTAATTGAAAAGACCACATATTGTGTTTCATTTACTAATGACCATATTAGAAGAACATGTGTATATTTTCTAAATATCAAACCTAAATCCTTTTGTCAATTTAAAGAATTTAAATAAATGGTCTAGTTGCAGACTATAAAGAAAATAAAATATTTGAGGACTGATAATGGTGGTGAATTTTTCTCTAATGGTTTTAATAAATTTTGTAAAGATTGTGGAATTCATAGACAAAATGCATCTCCATAATCTCCATAACAAAATGAAAATGTAGAAATAATGAACGAGACACTAATGGAGAAGGCTAGGAGTATGTTGAGTGATACTAGTCTAGAATAAAGGTTTTGGGTTGAAGCTATCACCATTGCTTGTTACCTAATTAATAGGTCTCCTACATCAACTCTTGTTGTTAAGACACATATATAGACATGGCCAGGGTATAAACCTTCATTAAGAAATCTTAGATTTTTTGGTTGAGAGGCATAAGCACATGTGCAAAAGGAGAAGCGAAAAAAGTTGGAGAACAAGGTTGTGAAATGTATCTTCATTGAATATAGTTATAGTGTGAAAGGGTACAAGCTTTCAGATCTTATTGCACACAAGGTAATACATAGTAGAAGTGCTATTTTTAGAGAATCTAACCCTTCTTCTATTACATTGCAGCCAAACCAAAGTAAATAGGGTATGTGTAGGATAATGATGGGCCAAAAAGTGGCAATATGATGGGTATGTGGCTTTGAATCCAAAACATGTGTCACATTCTATGCTTCTCATAATATAGGATTAAAAAAGAAAAATTGAATTTCATTAAGTTTTGACCAAGTTAAGGTGGTCAGACATACGAGCTTTTATATTTTTTAAAAATTTGTAATAAAAAAATCATAATTAATTATTTACTTGGGAAAAATAACAAAAAATTATATCACATGGGGCATGAGTCACGTAATTATATATCTAACATCTTATTAAAAATATTATCATTTATTGTGGTTGAATTAGGTGAAACAAACACCTACTTATTTTTCCTTGAAATTTAAGTACCAGCATTGAAATTTCAAATTTTCACCAAATAGATTTTTTTTTTTACATACCTAGTAGTTTATAAAGTACATTCAATTTGCTACATATTCTATTCATACACATTTTTGAAATAATATACATAAATTAGTGAAATTTTTATGTCAAGTTCCGTAACTCTTATTTTTCTAAATTTTTTGCCACTTAAGGGCCTATTTTTTCCATGATGATCCTGCACATACCCAATGGAAAGATTTGATTCAATTTCCTTCTACACCTAAGAAATTTGAATCAAGGCCCATGGATACACAAGAAGTTGAAATCTCATCTACCTCTGAATCTTCAAAAGAAGAGGAAGAACCTCCTACTTAACTTGTTCATAGGTCTACAAGGTATAGACAACCACCTAAAAGGTAGTCATCTAATGATTGGAGATGTATTTTTGCTTTAAATACTAACATTGATGAACCTAGATTAGTAGAAGAGGCATTAGGTGTGAATGATGCAGAATCTTAGAAGATTGCTATGGATGAAGAAATGGTAGCTTTGAAAAGGAATGATACATGGGATCTTGTACCATTTCTTGAAGGATGAGAAATTATTGGTTCCAAATTGGTTTTTAAGAAAAATATTGGTTCAAATGGAGGCATTGAGAAGTACAAAGCAAGGTTGGTTACAAAAGGTTACTCTCAAGTTGAGGGTGTTGATTATGCTGAGATATTTTCTCCTATTGCAAAAATGGCATCCATTAGATTTTTTCTTTTTATTGCTATTGCTTATGATTTAGAGGTTGAGAAAATGGATGTGAGAACTTATTTCCTCTATGTTGACTTGGATCCCGAAGGTTATTTATATGACACAGCCAAGCACAATGTGGTGAAAGGAAAAAGTAAATTAATTTCCAAATTGAAGAAATCTTTTTATGGCCAAAAAAGAGTCATAGGATGTGGTACTAGAAACTGGATACATGTGTGTTGAGTTTGGGATTTGAGCTTTCTAAATTAGATCATTATCTTTATTATAAAACCAATGTTAATTTTTTCCTATTTATTGCATTATATGTTGATGATATGTTATTTATTGGTAAAGGTTAAGGTATGATTTCAGAACTGAAATCTCAAATTGCTGCTAAATTTGAAATGAAATATTTTGGTACCACTAAACATATTCTTGGGATGAAAACTAAAAGAGATAGAGTGAACAAAAAAGCTATGGCTTGGCCAAAGTAAGTATGCTAGTGCAATTTTACAGAGGTTTGAAATGGAGGACTATAGGCACACTCCTCCAAAGAAGCAAATTATTGCAAGCAATGTGTGAGTACTTCAAGCATAAATGAATTTGACAAATTCCATAGCCTGTGCACTTTACATTGACCTATAGATGTAACTACATCCTTAATGACATGACATGGTGTCTTTACAAATTCATCCTCAACCTTCCTTCACTATGATTTCACATATATATAGAGATCTTGGCATTCTGATATAAATAGAATCTAGATGATGTGGATGCATAACAACTAGAACAATTGATGATAGTTGATATAGCTACATTAAATAAACAAATATTGTATTATGCTCACAAAATATATACCATAAAATTTCAAACTATAAACATTACATTATTTACCTAAAATGTAAACCCTAGTTACAAACCATAAACATTAAATATATAGAAAACATATTACAAATAATAACATAGAGGTTTTTATAACTCAATAGTGGAAGGGAGGGGGTGGCAGGTACAATTTGGAGGTGTAAATAGCATCAGAAGTGGGTTATCGATTTCATTCAGCTCACTCTCAATCTAGGGATTGTGCAAGAGGAAAAAGATTGACATTCATTTTTTAAAAAGTAATAATAGTTTTGCAAAATGGGTACCAATTTCGAAATGGGCACCTTTTCCGTAATGGGTACCCATTTTGTAACATGTACTTATAGAAAAATGGGTACAGGTTTGGATTTAGATACCCCTTTTTTCAAAATGGGTACTCCTCAACATTTTATGGCCCAAAATTCCCCTCTTTGTGGAACTAGCTTCTTGCACTTACCCCTATAGTTGAGGAGAGTGTTCCAAAGAATAGGTTTGTTTTTTCTTTCCCTGCATCGGCCAAGGAGAGGAAGATAATTTTTCTATAATAATCTTCTGGTTAATTCAATTACTCAGTTTCAAAACTCATTCATTGGTATATTTTGCAGTAATCGTCCCAACATTAATGTCACTAAAAAATGGGTGCTTCAGATTTGGAGATTAAGAGGCCATGTGTAGGGTTGTTTTATGCTAAATATGTTTCTCTCACTTTCCTTCTTTTCTTTAAGATTGTTCTAGTGTTCTACAAAAAGTCCCTTGGTTAATGGGGTTAAATGGCCTTTGTCTAAAAAATTTGTCCTATGGGTTTAGCCCTTTAAGTGATGGACACGTTTTCATGCTTATATCCAATATTTTTGGGTAACACTTTACTATTGATAAGGTTAGTAAATTCAAGAAGCGTTTCTTTTTTGAAATATTTTTTTGTTCTTGTAGAAAAACAAGGCAATCTCCACTCAAATCAATTTATCTTCGAGTTTGGAGATAGGGTGTACAAAATTGAAATCAAAGAGTCTTCAATTATTTATCAATGTTGTAAAGTGGGCCATACCACCTATTCTAATTTTTAGAGCATCAAGAAACACCTTCTCTTTTGGAGAATAAAGGAACTTATGTTTTCTACTATTGAGGAGTGTACTATTTTGTTTGAGGATGTTCAGAAGGATAAAAATAGAGGGTAAGATCCTATAAACTGTAGAATGATGGATATTTTATTAATTGTTCGAAAAAAAAAGTTTAGGGTAATTGAACCCTTGTATTAGGATTAATTGAAAATAGTTGGAATAATTTGGCTTCAAACAATGTTGAATTTGGGTTGGTAGGTTGTTGGATTATGTAGTGTTCTTATTTTTTGTGTGCTCTTGTTTTTCTTTGATTCCTTGCTATCCTTTAATGTTTCATGCCTATTTTTTCTAACTTTTTGTAAAGGGGCTTGGACCTTTTGAAATTATTGCTTACCTTAATAAAAAAACAATCTTTGTCAAAGATAATGATAATTTTTTACTCTATCTATGTGTGATTTTTGTAAAAGGATGCTAGTTTTTTCATATACCCTTTTAGTGCTATTGACCATTATTGACCACTAGAAAAGATAACTATACATTAAAGTAAATTATATGAAAACATAGATTAAAAATTACAACATTTGTAAAATTATAGATTTGTATACAATTTTAAATTGACTAGGGAAGATTCTATATTATATGTAAATGAAAGGAATATACTTTTTGTGGATAAATTGTTATCTTTTTATGAAATTTAAAGGATTCTCACTATAAATTTTATTTTAGGCATGAAAATTTCAGAAGAATTGATGCTAGACAACATACAATCTATTTATATAACTTATTTTTACATTAATGATACGTAATTTTCATGTAAATGAACATTTTTCACTTTTATATTGAAGCCAAAAATATTCAAACTAATGTGCTCACATTCTTTTATTCATACCTATTTAAAAATTTAGATACAAGTTTATTGTATCATTGAAAATTCAAACTTTCTTGCCGCTTCCATCTTTAAACTTCCTTGTTTTGATAAATGAGAGTTGTTCATAGCAGATTGGAAAGGCCTAGCCTTTATTTTTATGAGATAATCACTGCCTCAGTCATTTTAATTTTGAACTTTGTAGTATTCCAGCATTTGTTTCTCGAAAAGAATTAGTGCATAACAGATTATTGTTGGATTCCCACAGTTCAACATAATCTTGTCTTTTATTGACAGGTATGAGACAATGCCCAGGAATAACATACTATATAGTAACTATTCTAATACAAAGAAAGATGATAAGAGGAACCTTCTCTTGATAATATGAAATATTGGCTAATGTTGCAGATGATATAAGGAACCTTCTCTTGATAATGTGAACCTTCCATTCTTCTTCGCCTCTATTCACGGTAGCCATAAACCTTCCAAGAATTTCACAATCTCCAGGCCCACTTATATTAGGATTAGACTGTCCTGTGTGTACATCAGAATTAAAACCACGTTCTAGTTCAGAATAAGGAGCACCGAGGAATGAGTACAACCAGCCGATATATGGAGAGCGCATATAATGGGTTTGGAATCTCCTCCAACTTTTGACGATAATGTCTATTACTGTGAATCTCAGCAATTGCATGGCAACCGATCACATCAGAAAATAATTCTACATTTAACATTGACACCGCTTCATCCACTTCATTCCTTGTTATAATGCTATACTCTGATGGTAGTCTCTGAAACATTTGAAGAGTTAGGAGTGTTAAATTTCCCAACATTAACTAAGCAATAAAATATCAAACATTCAGTCGATCTAATTCTAAGCATTAGTCCAGAAGTGAAATTCAATACGCCTGCAAGTCAAGACGCTTGAATTACCAGAATTTTCAATCCTTCCAACTATTGGACATCTTCTACACTCTCCAACTCATTACATACAGCAATCTCAAGGCTTGGAAACTCTCTCAACACAGAACACGCATATATGAATAACTCTCGAGACTTGTCATAGAAGAAAACCCTGATATTTTTCTGAGATTTTCACAGTAATTAAATATAAGCATATCCAGCGTATTTACCACCTTTAAGTCCACTTCAATTAGTTAACTTATTATTGCAATCTCTAGCTGTGTAAGGCTATTCAACTCAAAATGAAAACGGGTTCACCCTCTACTATTCCTCAGAACCACTTCTCCATTTGATGGCACCTCGTTAAATCTCAAAGTTTTAAGATTGCGGAGTTTTGCGAGTGATTTTGACAAAGATGTCCCTCCAGTCATCAATTATAACTAATTCTTCCAGACGACTATACATTTTTATTAAATCTGGAAGGAAGATTTTGCAATCCGCCACAATGGCAAAAAGTCAGCCATCTTAACTTAAATCTGTCATGAAATTCAAAATTAACATCCAAGATAATTGTTTTCCATGGTCACCCAATTATTATTCTGAAATGTACATTTTGATTATAAAATTTGATTTAAGAATTAAATTAAAACTCATACAATCAAATCCATAAACATATCATCCCTGCTGTAAAAATAGTAATTTGCAGCAAACTACCTGGGTGTTAATTTGACTTGCCGAAATGCTCCGTAATTCTTCAAGTCCCTCAACTACTAAATCTTGAAGGCGAGGCGGAGGAGGAATTTTCACCTGCAGTAAATATTAAAACATAAAATATTATTTTCTAACACACAGAGCTGCTGCTCATAATTTTCTGTTTGCTCACATTCACCTTCTTCTCATTCTCATTAATTCAAAAGTAATTTTCAATTACAACATATATGCTGTAGGTAAAAAGTCACGTGAAAGATTTTCACGGATGAGAAAGCCCGAAAATAACATTTAAATTCAAAATCACCTAACTAATTTTTCCCCGTCAAAATGCATTTAATACAATGTCCTTTTCATAATATTCAAACTTAAATACTAAATATTTCGCATCCCGATATTTCCTTTGGCGGTGGCGGCTTTCTCCATAGTTCCCCGCGGTATCGCGATGGTTAAAATCTTGATTGCGATATTACGGGCAGCGGTTAGTTGACGGCCCGGTAAACTGCGGCGGTTAAAAATAAAACAAGCTTTTACTGAGTCTCCCGTGATATCGCGATGAATATTTTATTGATTGCGATATAGCGGGCATTGGCTGGAGTGACGTCAGGCAGTTGAGATAAAACAAAAAGACTACGGAAGTCTCCCGCGGTATCGCAATGGTTAATTTATTGATTGCGATATAGCGGGCAGTGGTTGGCGGGGACGGCAGCAGTTAGGGTTAATATTCCAACACTCCCCCTTAAGCATAACTGCGCTGTCCACCATGCCCAATCTGTTCCTTTGAAAAGTAAAATTATCTCTTCCCAGCGGCTTTGCAAAAATATCTGCACTTTGTTCTTCTGATCTGCAAAATTCTAAAAATATATCACCATTGTTAATTAATTCTCTGATGAAATGATACCTGGTATCAATGTGTTTGCTTCTCTTATGAAACACTGGATTCTTCGAAAGAGCTATGGCTGAATTGTTATCACAGTAAATTTTTGTTGCCTCCATTTGTTCATTTTGCAATTCTTTCAAAATTCTTCTCATCCAAACTGCTTGACATGCTGCACTTGTGGCTGCCACATACTCTGCTTCGGCTGATGAAAGACAAACTATTGGCTGCTTCTTTGAAGACCATGAGACAACTCCTGTCCCAAAATTAAATACATAACCAGACGTACTTTTTCTGTCATCAATGCTGCCAGCACAGTCACTGTCTGTGTATCCTATGAGTTTGAACTCATCTGAACTTGAATACTTGATGCCAAAATTTCTTGTTCCACTTACATGCCTTAAAATTCTTTTCCCTGCTTTCCAATGGGTGTCTTTTGGTGTTTCCATAAACCTTGAAATCAAACTTACTCCATACATAATGTCTGGCCTTGTGGCTGTGAGATACATGAGACTTCCAACAAGCCTCTTAAACAAAGTTGGATCAACATTAGGCCCTCTATCATCCTTGCTTAGTTTCAGACCTGTCACTGTAGGTGTTGGTGCTGGTTTGCACTTCATCATATTAAACCTTTTCAAAATGTCATTTGCATATTTTGACTGTGAAATAAAAATACCATTTTCATTTTGATTTACTTCAATGCCTAAAAAATATTTCATCAGACCTAAGTCTGTCATTTCAAATTCTTTCTTCATGTCTGCCTTGAACAGATCAATTGACAAATTGCCAGTGAAAATTCAATCATCCACATATAAGCATACTATTAGTATTTCACCTTCTTCATTCATTTTTGTATACAGTGTGGGCTCACTGCTACATCTATTAAATCCATTCAGCAAAAGATAACTGTCTATTCTGCTATACCAAGCTCTTGGGGCTTGCTTCAATCCATATAGTGCCTTTTTCAATTTGTAAACTTTGTCTTCTTGACCCAGAATTTCATACCCAGGTGGCTGATCCACATAAACTTCTTCTTCTAAATAACCATTTAAAAAAGCTGACTTTACATCCATTTGAGATACAGACCACTTATTCTGAGCTGCTAATGCTAAAATCATCCTTATAGTATCTAATCGTGCTACAGGTGCAAATGTCTCATTGTAATCAATTCCAGGCTGTTGTGAATAGCCCTTTACAACCAATCTTGCTTTAAGCTTCTGAACTTCATCTTTTTCATTCAATTTGGTTTTATAAACCCATTTCACTCCAATTACATCTTTGTCTTTTGGAAGACTGACTAGTTCCCATGTCTGATTCTTCTCAATTGCTTCAATTTCTTCATCCATAGCACTTACCCATTTATCATCTTTGACTGCATCTTCAAAATGAATTGGATCTTCTATTTGAGAATAAAATGCACAAAGAGAAATCTGATCTGAATTATTCTCACCTTCATTTTGCTCATATATATCTCTTATGCTTCTGATTTTCTGTCTTCTCAGACTTGCCAATGTAGGATTTGACATATCACTTGAACTTGTGGAATGTGGACCAGATGGTCCTGCTGTAGATGGTGTTTGTTGTCCTCTTGTTGGACTGCTTCCTTGAATGATTGAGACTGTTCTTACAGTTGATGCTGGTGTCACTTGTGGACCACTTTGCTGAGCTTGAATGGGAGTGGGAGGAGTCACAATAGTTGGAATATTTGATGATGCTGAAACTTCATTCTCCTCTTGAGGTATACAGGTTGAAATATTGACTGTCTTCTCTATACTTCCATCCCATGCTTCATCTTCTACAAATTGTACATCTCTGCTTCCAGTTATAACTTTCTTTGTTGTTGGATTATAGACATAAGCTTTGGATTCTTCACTGTATCCAACAAATATACATTTTCTCCTTTGTTATCTAGCTTCCTTCTCAATTCATCAGGCACATGTGCATATGCTACACATCCAAATACTCTCATGTGAGTAACACTGTGTTTTCTTCCTGTCCATGCTTCTTCAGGTACTATATTCATGACACTTTTCGTTGGACACCTATTCATTATATAGGCTACACAAGATATTGCTTCTGCCTAATATTCATTTGACAAATGTTTGGCTTTCAACATGCTTCTAGCCATTTCCATGATTGTTCTATTTTTCCTTTCAGCTACTCCATTTTGCTGAGGTGTGTATCTAGTTGTGAATTGCTTGTGAATTCCATGATCCTTGCAAAAATTAAAAAATTCTCTTGAAATATATTCGCCACCTCTATCTATTCTCAACACTTTGATATAATAACCACTTTTTTTTTCAACCAAATTCTTG
>VDFB02173792.1:48172-98140 GCA_007258455.2 Sequoia sempervirens
TGACCAAATACATGAGAGACCCAATCAACTGCCTGTATAAGGTGGGGTCTACATCCTTCTCCCTGGATGTCTCTACCTTCTTCCAATTCGTGATCATAGGAGTAGACATGGCTCTCCAATCTTCCATCTCGAACCTCCTCAAGATTTCGATGCAGTATTTCCCTTGTCCAAGGAAAATCTCTCCATCTGTCTGCCATACCTCCATGCCTAGAAAGTGGTGCATAAGCCCCAAATCCTTCATCTCGAACTCTGCTGCAAGGTCCCTCTTGCTTTCCTCTATGAGCCCTAGTGAACCTGTTAAAAACAAGTCGTCCACATAAAGAACAAGAATGAGAACCTCACCCCCAACCACCAAGTAGTAGAGGTTAGCATCCGCTTCACTCTTCGCAAAGCCCATTCCCTGCAAGTATTTATCAATGCGCTCATACCACGCCCTGGGAGCCTGCTTGAGTCCGTACAAAGCTCTCTTCAATCTGCACACGTGGGTTTCACTGCTGTGTGCCACAAAGCCCTCTGGTTGTTCTATGTATGCCTCCTCTTTCAATTCACCATTAAGAAACGCCGTCTTGACATCCATCTGATGGATCTGCCATCCCATCTATGTTGCAAGAGAGATCACGACTCATATAGAAGTATACCTAGCCACTGGAGCAAATGTCTCCTCATAGTCAATTCCCTCCTTCTGAGAGAACCCCTTGGCCACAAACCTTGCCTTGTATTTCTCGATGCTACCATCTGCACCGTGCTTGATCTTATAGATCCAGCATGATCCAACCACTGCCCTATCTGTCGGTCTAGGCACAACCTCCCACACATCGTTCTGCACTATTGAGGTATACTCCTCAACCATTGCATCTTGCCACACTTGTTGCTGTGCAGCCTCCTGATAGCTAGAAGGTTCACTATCTACCAACTGACTAACTAATGCCATATAGTCATCATACCTAGCTGGTTGTCTCCGCTGTCTACTACTCATCCTAGGAGCTCCCACAAACTCCTGAGTATCCCTTTGTGACTGTTGGTTCTTGCTACCAACTGTAGAGGATGAAGTATCAACCTCCATATCACCCTGATGCATCTCTTGGATCTACTGCATCTGCTGCTCCATACTCTGTGAATTCTCAGCACCTGAGCTTGTGCATGTACTAGTAACTGTACTCGAGCTTCGCTGTCCTTGATCTGGTTGAACGATCCTTGGAGCTTCCACTAACTGCTCACTCTGATCATCTGCTGGCAAATCTCTGGACCTCCTAAATTCCTTGTCCTCCATGAACTTCACATCACGCCTAACTATAGTCCTCTTGGTCCCTGGAATAAATATCCGATATGCCTTTGAGGTTTCACTGTACCCCACAAAGTACCCCTTCTCTGCAGTTTGATCTAACTTGGAACGTGTCGCACCTGGAATGTGACAATACGCCAAACTCCCAAATATCCTGAAGTGGCTGACATCTGGCTTCTTCCCTGAGAACGCCTCCTCTGGTGTCATCTTGCCTAATACCTTATGTGGAACCCTGTTTTGTATGTACACTGTTGTACTGCATGCCTCTGCCCATAAGTAACGTGGCATATCCTGGTCATACAGCATAGCCCTTGCCGCCTCTGATATAGACCGATTCTTCCTCTCAGCAACCCCATTCTGTTGTGGGTTGTAAGGAACAGTCCACTCTCTCTTGATTCCTTCCCTGGTACAGAACTCCTGGAACTCTTTCCCTTTGTACTCGCCTCCATTGTCTGACCGAAGAACCTTTATCGTCCTCCCTGTCGAATTCTCCACAAGAGCTTTGAACTCTTGGAAGCGACTGAAAACCTCATCCTTGGTCTTCAAGAAGTATATCCAGGTCTTCCTGGAGAAATCATCAATAAAAGTAACAAAGTACTCATATCCTCTGAGAGACTTCGTCGACATTGGTCCACATATGTCTGAATGTACTAGATCAAGAACACCCTTGGATCTAGTGTCACTCCTTGGAAAAGTTGCTTTCGCAAACTTTCCCAACACACATCCCTTACAACATCATCATGCTCTGTGCTCACCTCTGGAACACCTGTCACTTCTCACGAAGCAATTTAAGTGCTCCATGATGTATATGGCCCATCCTCCTATGCCATAGCTCTCCTTGATCTCTAGAATTACTGCTGCTCATCAGTGCCTTATGAGTATCAAACTGCAACCTATAAAGCCGGCCGCTCCTAACTCCAATAGCTATGGGTGATTTCCAATCCTTGTGCTTAATTAACACACTTGCCCCTCTAAAGAGTACATTATAACCTTTATCCTGAAGGACAGATATGGAAATCAAATTCATACCTAAGCCTGGCACATGCAACACATCATGAATGGGAATCCGCTTACCATTCTCCCTCTGAAATAGAACAGTCCCTTTCCCAACTGGATTGAGCTTGGACATGTTCCCCATAGAAATCTGCATTCTGATGTCCTCCTCCTTATAGCTGGAGAAGTACTCTCTAACTCCTGACATATGAAATGGCGCCCCACTATCTATATACCAAACACCCTGTGAGGTTGAGCTAGCCATACAAGCTATGAGAGCGAACTCATCCTCCATTCTACTAGAGAGCTCATCTGCACTTGCTGAAGCTGTTGTCTGCTTCTTGCCTTTCTTCCTTTGCGGGCAATCGCTGACATAGTGGCCAAACTCGTGACAGCCATAGCACTTGACTTTAGATAGGTCCTTCTTCTTCTTCTCACCTTGTGGATTTGATCCTTTACTAGACCCCTTCTTTGCTTTCCCTTTTCCTGCAAGGGCAACGTTCTCCTGTTCCGCTTCACTTTTCTGACTCTTGCTACTGGTCCTACTGACAAGACTTAGTCTAAGCTCCTCTTGAGTGAAGTCACTCCAAAGTCGATCCCAACTTGGCAAGGTGTCTCGTCCATCAATAACTTGAACAAAGACATCCCACCGCTTAGTAAACCCATTTAGGGCTATCCGCACTAGCTCGTCATCACCTAGATTATCTCCAACAGCAGCCAACTCATCCTTGACAAGTCTGAGTCTAGTGAGGTAACTTGTCACGTCCTCTCCCTTGTTCATCCGAGTAGTCCTCAACTTTTCTCTGAGAATCAGCTTCCGGTTAGTGGTAGCATTCTGGTACAGATTCAGAATGGCATCCCACATCTTCTTCGCTGTATCTAACTCTGCGACATGTGGAACAATATGATCCTCGACACCATCAAGAATCATCCTCCTCGCCTTGGCATCTTCCTTCTTATATGCTAAGAGCTGTGCTGGATCTGTAGGTACAGGTACAACACTGGTCACATATTCCTTGATCCCATTCTCTTCCAGCAACAAAGAACTTCTGGCTTTCCAGACACCAAAATTTGAGGCTCCATCCAATTGCCCCGATTCTTAAACTCGCTGAGGCCATCTCAAAAGATAAAAAGAAAACAAATAATTAAGAGGTAGAACTGTTTATAAACCTCTTTCTACGCCAGCTTTGCTATTCCTCAGATCAGCTCGATACCATGTGAAAATTCTATTGCAGTTACTGATTATTAATCTCCTATCTAATACATAGATTATTTGACTCTGGAAAATTAATTCTCAGCAAATATCGAAAAAATAACACAACTGCAACTTCACCAATAAAAACTCACAGGAATAGAGAAGAAAACATTCACAATAATGAACACAATATTTTTGGACAAATTGTCCGTGGAAAAACCCCGAAGGGAAAACCACTACTGCAGATGAGGAATTATATTAAACTTCAGCAAATTAAGGAATACAAAAGCTGCTTGCCTCTTACTGGCAGAGCTCGGAATATTCTTCTCCGGAAATTCTTCCCTCAATTTCTCCTGCTGAAATTCCACATTTGCTATCCCCAAGCGTTGTATCCTGCGCCCTTGCTAACACTGCAAGACTATTTTCTCTCACTGCAATTCTACTTGCTATCACTGCAAGTCTACTTGTTGTTGTATTTCTCCAATTGCCCATTGATCCCCTTTTATACTTTTCTCATTGGAAAACCAATGGCCATGATTTAATCTCAATCAATGGCTAAGATTAAATAGACTCTAAAAACCCTAACTAACTGGATTCTAGAAGTCTCTAGGAGAATCAATTTATTTAATTACATAATTATCTAGACAACTCAGCCCTTTTCTGGAGGTTTCTAGAAAATAATCAAATAATTAAATGACACTTCTAGACAATGGAGACACCTGTCCAAGCTACATAAATTAACAAGCCAGCTGCAAGAAAATAAGATGCTAGAATAGTGATTATTGATTGTTGGCAAGAGAAGAAGCCACTGTTAAAAAAAAAAAGGATTATGAATCGTTGTTCAAAGGAGCTGAAGAAAATAGGAGCCGCCAGAAATCTTTGAAGGTTCGTAGAAGAGGCATTTGAAGCTATAGAAGCAAGCCAGTGCAAGAATTAAATGAGGAATTTTGTCAGGTAAAGAAGCTGCAGGATTTAAAAAAGGTTGAATAGCAATCAGATCCAGTAGAGATTGTCAATGGTAAGAAAAAAACACATCTGAAGTTAGATTGCAGTTTTGAAGGAAATTGGGTGTCACTTGAAAGTTTGTTAATCACCATAAGACCACTATTGTCTAAGGTATTAAGAACAGACATGTTTCTTTTAAAAAGTTGTAGTTATTAAGAAAATACAATTTTCGTTTTGAGAAAAGGTGATTGATTTTTTTTTCAAAAAGGGCTTGATTATGTTTGAAGATCATAAGTGATATATGCAAAAGTAAAGTTGTAATTTGAAGGAGGGGTAAGTATTGTTTGAATATTTAGTTTGCAGATTGAAAAATGTTATGAATAAAGAGAAAATCATATCAAAAGGAAGACAAAGTGTGTTAATAATCTAATAAGTCACAAAAAAGATAATGTTGCAAAGGTGTTCTTAGATATCAAAGGTAAATCACATTGTTATTTTCTATGTTAAAGTTGTAGCTGTTACGGTGTTCTTAACCTTGAGGAAGAAGTTGAAGAAGAGTGAAGGAAAATAGAGGTAAATTAGTGAGTTTAAATTATTTGAATTAAGGGGAAAAGTTGGAAAAATAGTAAAAAAAGAGAGATGTTTTGGACGAAGTTAAAAAATAAAATTCTGAAGTGTTAAAAGATTTTAAAAAGGGTTTCAATTGAAAAAACTGGACAAGTGATCAAAATTTATGATCTTGAAATTGAATTGAGTAAACTTAAAGCAAAGAATGAAGAGTTAGAAGAAACAGTGAAGATGTATGATGAAGTCAAGAAGAAATATGAAGACTTAGAAGAAAAGCTAAAGTTGTTTGATGAAGTTAAGAAAAATAATGAAGACTTGGAAGAAAAAATAAAGAGATTAGAGGAAGAATATAGTTTGCAAAAGGAAGAAATATCAAAATGGAAAGAAGAAAATAAATGTTTGAAATCAAAACCATTGGTGTATGATGTATCATGTGGCACAAAAGATTTATCAAATGGATTGTGTAACTTTGTTGAAGTACTTTGTGATAAATAATATAAGCATGAAGATAATATGTGTGAATCTACAAATCTTGTTAAATCTATTGAGAATGAGAAAAGTTGTAATGAAAACAATGTTGAATTAAAACTAATGAAAAGAATGGGTTATGAAGGTAAAGGATTGGGCAAGAATGAACAAGGAATGAAAGAGCCAATAGAACTAGTTATGAGGCCAAAACATGAAGGAATTGGGTATGTAATAGCCAAAGGAAATAATACAAGTTCAAGTAAATTTGTTCAAGAAACACAATGTATTCAATGTTCTTATTGTAATAGGAAAGAGCATACGAAAGATTAATGTTGGGACTTACACCCTTGCAGTGTGTGGTTTGAAAAATCATTGTGAAAAGAAATGTTGGAATAATGCATCAAAGAAAGATTCTATGACAGGTTGTATGCATATGGATTGTGGATGAACTTATGGATCGAGTTGGAAAATTATTACAGGTATAATCAAGAATTTGTTCAAGTATAAAAGTTCACATGTAAAAGATGATGGAAATCATGGCAAGTTTGAAGGCGCAACAAATACTTTTGGAAAGACATCTATAGATGGCAAGTTTGTAGGAAGTTCAAGATTGAAGTTTTAAAAAACAAAGGTTTGAGAGACTGTTGCAACAGTTGGACAAAGACAAAGGCATCATCAGGCATGAAGATCATCAAGAAGGCAAAGAAAATGATTTGAAGAAGTCTGAAGACTTGGTTGCAAGCACAAGGAAAATGAGACAAAAAAAAAAGATGTCAATGGCAAATGAAGAGGAAAGGAATTAGAATTGCAGGCATACACAATAGTGAAGATTAAGGGGGGGGTGTTGGTGACATGGACTTCTAGTTGTGTGTGATTAATCTCCCCTACCTCTGTTGTCCAACTACTCTCCAACTAACCACATTTACTTCACCTCTATTTCCTTCTATCTTCTTCTTTGATCTATCTAGACACTTCTTTTAGGGTAATTTGGAAGCTTCTCCCATCGTTGGAAATGGTTTTAAAAAGAAAGCAACATACTTTTTTATTTTGAGGAATGAATGAGGTATAACTATTTTAAGAGCACTAGTAGCTTTATGTAAGAGAAAATGGAATTTATATAAAAACTTCCTTTACTGAATCCTCCTTATTTCCTTTTATCTCTATTTTGATGCTTATTTCTTTATTTCAGTGTGGAGTTTGTTGTTCTTGCTTGTATTTTTCTTTAAAATTGTAATCATTTTTTTTTAAAGATTTGTGAGCATATAATTTCCCTAGTTAAGGATTGAAGTATTTTTTTTTAAGAGGTTTTTTTTCAAAAAGAATGGCATCAATCATGTATCAACAATCTATGATTCCAATATTTTCTAGCAAGAATTATGATAATTGGGCTTTTAGAATGAAATTAACATTTGATTCATGCGATTTATCGGACATAGTGATTGTAGACATGGAAAATATATTGACATACCTGATCCTAATTTTACTAGCACCAAGTTCATCCCAAATCATCTCTCTGCTAGGCATTTTATTAAATAATCTCTATTTAATTAAATTCATCACATTTCATCTCTTAATTAAATAAATCATTTTTTATCTGATTAAGTCGTCATCTCCTATTAATTAAATAAATCACTTTTTTTAATTAATCTTATAGTCCCTCTTTTAATTAAATAATTTATTTTATTTAATTAATCTCTAAAGTCATCTCATTTAAATTAAATAAATTAATCTTTATTTGATTTAAAGCTAACACCATCCTCTTTAATTAAATAAATCAAATCTTGTTTAATTATGTCTAAAATCATTATTCCTCTCAAAATCTAAATCAAATGGTCAAAACAACTAATCTCCTTTAAATTAATCAAATCCGGATTAATCTTAGTCTTAAACCATCAAATCCTCTAGATTTTGCAACTTGCACATTCAAATCAATTTAATTGTTTTACAAATCATCTATTTTCATTCAAAAAAAAATCAAAGATGGAATATTCCTCAAATTTGAAATCTCCCCCCAAAAGGTCTTGTCCTCCAAACATGACATTTAACATCTCTTACATGTCCTTTGCCTTGAGCCAAGTGACATTTAAGGCATTCCTTTTTCCCTCTTGCATGTCATTTCAACAATTTCAAATTTGAAATATATGCATTTCTTGACAAATTCTTCAAAACTTGCACTTCCTTCATCCATTCACATGTTGACAAGTGGCACCTTACCATTTGTTGATTCTTACTCCCACATTGCTCCATTTTGGACATCTCTTCAACTTGATTTTCTATAAATAAGAGGCTTTATTCCTCATTTGATCATCCACAACTTGAGTAAACTTACTATACTAAAATCCAGAGCAATCTTCATCCAATTTCATCCAATCTTAGCTAGGTTATGCAATTTTTTATCTTGGAGCATATTGGAAGTCTTCATCAAGTGGATCATTCTTCATCATCAATCAACATTGCATCATTGGAGTTGGGAAAGGGACAAGTTTTACATCAAATTGACACCAATTCCCCCATGGGATCAAGATTTTTCATTACATTCAAAAGGATTTAATCTACTTTTTTTCTCTTTCATTATATTCTTGTTTTGATTCCTATTTTGAGTTTTGTTAATGGAGTTCATGGGGAATCCCTGTTCTTACTTGAATATGATCTTCTAATGTGTTTGTTTATGGTGTTTTGTAGGTATTTGGATTAGGGTTCTACATTTTTTGATAGAAGGAGGGAAAACCAAACGTTTAAATCACATTTTTTCATCAAAATTCTATGTTTTTTCTTTTCTTTTTGTCTACAACAAACAAAGCGGCTGATAGTCTAGCGGTGCCATATAGAGCCACTGACAGCCCAGTGGTGCCATATAGCACTGCTTCAAACTCCAAACAGTGGCACTTTTATTCTAGTGTCGCTGTTTGAACCCAGACAGTGTCGCTATGTGCATATGCGTCACTATTTGAACCCATACAACACTGCTACAAATTGCACCGCTTTTGATTTCTTTCTTTTTCACTCAAACTTAAAATGGCCATATCTTGGTCATTTTTTAGTCTATTTCAAAGATTTTTTTTTGAAATGGGGTATAATTTCATAAGCTATTCAATGGTCTATGTTATTATAAACTTTGATACAGTTAAAATTTTAAAATTTGCACTTAATGTCAAATCACAATGAAACTTGGTCTAAATTTTAGGGGTTTTATGCTTAATCATTTATCTAACCCTCATATCTTCTTTTTTCTTGATTTCATCTAACATTTGGATCTTGTATTGTAGGTTTTAAATGATCATGGAGCATGGAAGTCAAAGAAAAATCATTATCACATCATTGTATCAAGTGTTTTTGAACACTTTGGGGAGCAATTATAATCCCACTTCTAAGGATTTTACCCCTTCAAGCTCTTAGGACTCAATAAATTTCAATTTGAGTTTAGAAAAAACAAGACAAAAGGTTAAAAAGAACTTTAGGAAAACTCACTAGATTTTGTTTGGGGCTAATAATTGAACAAGGAAAATTCTCATACTTCATTTCATTCTATAAAAAGGAGTCATTATTGCTTTGTTGGATTAAAAAGAACATGTGCAACTTTTCTTTGTGATTTCTTACTCAAACTAACACCATTGAAAAGGTGTATGCACTTCTCTTGTGCCTTACAATGATCTTGAGAATCAAAAGGATTCCTTTTGGTCTTAGGTTGGGATAAAATGATTGCTTCCACACTTCAATTTGGGTTTAAAATTGAACAAAACATTGTGCGAGTGTGAGTAAACCTATTGCATGGGTTGTCTCTTTGTTTCTAAGGGATGGTTGATTGAACTATGAATATGTTTACTCACTATTGTTTATCTTAGAGGGCTTTCCTTGTGGGAAAAATTACTCACCCAAGGGAATGACTCAACCGGTAACACTCTAAAGCCAAGAGTATTTCCAACTAGGATATAAAAGTGGGTATTGGAACAAAGACTAGTATCACATAGTTGGCTCCGACAAGAAGGGAAGCAATGCTCTCTCACCACATTGGGTAAACTCCTACAAATGGAAAGTCTAAACTAAAACCCTTGTTGTAGAAAAGCCAAAATCCTTATCTATTTGTTGGTGCAAGAATGGTCGTTCTGAAGCTGCCCCACACTTTTATGGCTTTTAGTAGAAATGGAAAGTATGCCATGGTATTTTCATGGGTACTAATGCTTGGCTGCCCTAAAAGAAGTGTTGAGTCATGGAGGGGAGTTAGTGGGGTCAATCATCTAACCATTCGCTAAAAATAAGTGTAGTTGGACTTGTCCAAGTGGGGACTCAACAAATATAGTATTTCATATCCATATGATTGTGCTTGTTCTTGGTTACAAAACACTTTTCTTGTTCGAAAACATTTGGAAATTTTTTTTTAACATGAGCATCAAATCTCAAACCCTTTAGGAGAAGAAAATATCCTTGAATGAATTTGCATGCCCTTGCATGCCCTTGGGATTCATATCCTTAGAGGTTTCTAGGAATTTGAATTTTATCTCAATTTTTTCTCACTAAAGTGAACATTAGGGAACTATCACCTTGATTCTCTTGATTTCCACATAATGGATCTTGTGGGATGAAAATAAATTGAGACACAGACATTCAGTTTATAACTTAATCAAGAGAGTGTTTGTGGTAAAAGCAATTAATTAATCAAGATGAAATAAATTGAACCCCACACATGTGGTTGTTTATCTTTTGTCTTATGGTCTTTTGAGAAAACTTTGATATTTTGGTTTGAAGTACTCTTAGGGAAAAGCATGTTCTTCAAAACCTTGGGCTTGTAAATAATGTTCTTCTTAGGTTTATTTAGGATCAAAATAACCAATTATTTCATCCATATCACAAACAACTTTTGAACCATTGGAAAAATTATTCATACTAGACTTTTGAAAAAATCCTCTTGAAATCAAAACAAATTCATCTTTTTTGACTAGGTGTGTTTAGATGAATCCTTCTTCATACACTTCGTTAAATTATCACCTATGGACAAATTCATTCCAAGAAAAAATATAACCTCTTGGAGTTTACAAGTTCATTATCAAATCCAAATCCAAAAATCCAAATCAAAATTAAAATCCAAAAGTCCTAAATTCTAGTATCCCTCCAAGGTTACTAAAAGTTCAACACCCATATCATTCACTTCATTCATCCTTCATCTCATCATTGGTCCTAAACACCTTAGAGGTCACTTTTGCAACAAGGTCAAAACACAAGAAGAATATGGAATATAAACTTGATCCATACATCATGAGTAATCCAAGTCAACCAAACTATCAAGACCTTACAAAACCAATGGATTTTCAAAACTCACATTTATATAATCCATACATGGGATCATTATCTCCTACAAACCTCAATGGAACAACAAATGTGAGTATAGCCAATCTAAATCTTAGAACACCTTTTCTGATGGTAGATTTAAATCCAAGTCCAAACTTACAAATCTATCAACCAAATATTCAATGCATGAATCTTAAACAAAACAACATTATCCCACCAAATCCATACATGCCAAATGTGAATATACCAAGTACAACCATACCAAACATGAACATTTTGAATCCACACTTGGTAAACTTTTGGATAGATATGTTTACAAATCACACAAACATTGTTCAAAATCCATCACACCCATATGTCCCCCTCACTTTTCATAATCCTAATAACCCTTCATCATCATTTCACGCAACCCCTCAGACCTCTCTCCCTACGACCTCACAAGGAGAAGGTGACTTATTTGGACCAATGGGCATTTTTTATTAAACATCATCATTTCCCCAAGGGAGCACACCCCCCACATTTCCACCACTCCCACCCTTGCCATTAACATTTGTATCACCTCTTAGTTTGTGGAATCATACCATATCCTCCCCCCTTCCCATCAATATTGCAACAAAAAATGGCAACCATCCCCATAGCACAAGAAACCAACACATCATCTATCATCCCTCAAAACATGGTCTCTCAAGGACTAACCATATTGATCACTCCTTCAACCACTTAAATCTCAATCATCAATACGATGATACCTCTTATCACCACAACAAGCACTATTATGAGCCCACCTCCACCACCACCACAACCCAAACCAAACACATCAAACCATTATAGCATTGTGTTGCAAGCTGCTCAGTAGGCCACTTATTACAGGGCACTCCAACAAAACTAAAACCAAAAAGCTACACAACTAGCTACTCAACAAGTTGCACACGTTGCTCAAGTTTCCCAAGCCACACTACAATTTCAACAAGCACAAGCCTGGGCTCAAGCGCAAGCACAAGATCAAGCCCAATACCAAGCCCAACAAGCAAATGGTGTTCAAAATCCCAACAAAATGTTAATGACTCCATGTATCGATCCAAGTCAATGATCACATGATCAATACCTATCCATCAACGAACACATGGAAGATGTTTCTACCTCATCTAAAGATTAAATCAACATACATCAAGAGTCACTTTTTTATCATGATAAGAATCCCTCAACAATATCTGACAATGATCTATTTCAAGGAGTGTTAACATTATTTGATCTTGTCATCAATGATCCATCGACCAGTGATCATATTGAAAATTTCTCTACATCACCTAATGATTAGAGGACATATCTCAAAAAATTATTCTCAAGCATGGTCAACATCTCTCACCAAAGTCTAAAAATGGTCCTTTCCAAGACATATTGACATCATTCGACCTCATGATTGTCAATATTGAAGGAATCTTCAACTCAACATTTGATCCTAATTCACTCAAATATCAAGAAGATATTGAGCCACTTCCTATGCCTAATGAGGATATCCAAGAACCCTTTGTAAGAAATCCATCCTTTGAAATTGACCCATGTCAAGAACTTGATGCAAAGCATGTCAAAAGCAATTCTAAAATCATTCAAGATCAAGAATTTATATCCCAAGTTACTACAATAATCTAATGGACACTCTCCTATCTATACAAGATGATCATATCCACATGGCATATACTCCTCCATCTACACATAAGATTCTTTTTGTGGATGGACACGTAGATGATCTTCATTCAGAAATAGGATTCCTTTACTCTTGATATTATTACACAAAAAGAGCAGGTTATTGATTCCTATAGTCAAACAGAGTTATCAACATCAAAATAAGATATATCCAAAATTCATACTGAGGATATCATGTATGAAGATATCCAACATTATCCACTCAAGGAAACAGGTAAGATAGAATAGGATATTCTAGAGTCAACAGAACAAAAAATTGAAATAATGTCATATGTAGTAATCATTTATCAGAGCATGCTTATTGAACAAGACATCTCAAAACAAGTAGAATCAAGGAAAAAAGGTGTCACTACCACAATACTAAGGGAAACCATGTCTCAGGAAAATGTCAACATAGGGAGCATGAAGAATCCTTATGATGAAACTGATACTAATACTATAACCAACCATATCATGAATCTTCATCCACCCATCACCCCATCCATGAATTGGGACCAACGTCAAAATAAAGTCTTGAATCAAAGTACGAAGAACTTTATCAAAGAAAAAGAAGTTAGAGAGCATAATGGACAAATCAAATGGATACCAAAAAGTACAAAGAAAGATTATCCATATCAAACTCCATCAGTCAAAGAAACTATGGAGAAAAATCAAAAAGGGAAAAGTATCCATCAACGATTACCACAAAATAAAAAGAAGGCTTCTCAAGCGACATACAAAGTATATCAAACTATTGGTCATAATTCGGTACACACTTCCATATCCACCCATCATTTCTCATCTTCCCAAGTTTGGAGAGTCAAAGGTTCCAAACTATCAACCAATCCATCTTTTATTCCTAAACACACTCCATCCACGTCTCCACGCATGATATCTAATTCTCACATTGACCATGTATTGGTAACAACCCTTCATCATAAGGATTTAGACGGCATTCTATCGAGATGTGTGCATAAAGACAAAGTTAACTCCAGTATCAACAAAGTAGATCAAGAATCTCAAAATTTGTATTCAAGTGCATGTATCTTGGAAAAGCAACTTCTTTAGGTAGGATATCAATGGCACATTATGATAGGGGAATCTACATCAACATTGCAAGGTGATTCAACATGAACTTAAAATCTTTCAAAAAAAAAAATCCAAAAAAGTTAGAAAAAGGATTGAAAACAATAAAGAAAAAAATCGTCCTCTAGTGAAAACCACTATGGTGGCACTTCAGATAGGTACCATGATGAAAACCTAGAAAATAGGTGTCGTGTGTAGAATCGAGCATCTATGTACGCTAGTTCAGGTGGAAGCTTCTTATCCCATCCATAATAAATCCAACATTCCATCCATGAACCATTTATCCAATCCACCTTTATCCATCTGCATCCATAGTCCAAATTATCTTGATCTTGAAAAAGTTTGGTGCACACTTTACACTTGCTCATGGTAAACATCTTGACATGGGTCATTTTCATTGATCCTATCCTACCCAACATTATCTGAGGCCTGAAATATTATCCAAATCAGCATACTTTGTTCCAACACTTTATCTTATCGCAAGATAATCCTTGGCATCCTTTGTGTGCTTACCATATCCATCCGTCCATACACCTATCCAAGCATCCACCCATGGCATTCCATACATTGCTAGACACTAGGGGAAAATATTTACATCTTGCTTCGGGAATAAATCTTGATCTATATCTTCCAACTTATGTGGTGATCTGAACATTGGCAAACATGAAATCAAATTGGTAAAGTACTTGTGAGCAAAAAATCTGAATCACTAGTCCATGGAACATTTTGACAAAACGACATTTATTATCAAACTTCATCTTTCATTGTACGTTAATCCAAACAACCAGTATTAGTCTCATCTAATGTGTGCTTCAACGCCACATCAAATCATCGAAAACAACTTTTGTTCCAAACCAAGCTTCATCAATATTGATCAAAACAAATCCAATCAATCTATCATCATCTTGGGATATCCTTCCTAATCTTTGTGTTGCTTAAAACTATCCTTGCATTGTTGTGTATCCTCAACAATGTTATCATCATCAATCCAGCAATCTAATCAATCAACCTTAGCTTGGTTTTTAATAAAATCCAAGAAGAGAGCACCGATATCATTAGACACATGTCCACATCCAAAACATCAAAATCGTGCGAAAAATCAAAAAAATTCAAAAAATCAAAAAAATCAAAAACATTCATAAAATCTCATAAAAATACAAAAACATTTGAAATTTTGGAAAATCAAAACATTTGTAGAATCTTGAAAAAATGACAAATATCCTCAAAACATTTCAAAGAAAATAAAAAACATCCAAATATTTCATAAAATCCATCCATCCCGTTTTGCTTCACCCACAATAATCTCATCCATAATAAATCAATCATCACACTCACCCTTTAGCAAAGCAAATAGAAAAAAGTACAACAATCAGCAAAAGCAAGCTTCAAACGTAAAATCAAAAGCAAACTTAAAAATTTTAAATGCAAAATCAAAATCTTGATCATTTTGAAACATGTTAGTCAACCTTATATCAAAATCCTATCGAACAAATTATCAACCCATCATCATCCTATACAATGCATGTCCTAGGATATATCATTTCGACAATGGGCATCATGGGTAAGTGCACAAAGTTGAGTCCACGAAACGTGGAAGTTTTTGCCTTAGGCAAAAAAATGAATTCGGCTTCCAAAAAACGAGATCCCGCTTTTTAATAAACGGGATCCCGTTTTTAAAAAGGGGGATCCCGTTTTTAAAAAACGGGATCCCATTTTTTCGGGATCAGAGCCTAAGTTTAAAAGCGGGATCGGATTTTGGAAGGATCCGTTTTCAGAAATTTCCGTTTTGGAAAATTTTCAAAGCGGGATCCGTTTAGAAATTTTCCAAAAGCGGAAATTTCCAAAAATAAGAATTTTTAAAAGCGGGATCCGTTTTGAAAATTTTCAAAATGGAAACTTCAATTTTGAAAATTTTCCATTTTGAAATTTTCGTTTTTGGAAGAATTTCAAAATTGGATCCCGTTTCATAGAACCATAAAAAATGGCTTTTTTATGAAGCGGGATCGGGATCCTGTTTTAATGAAAGCGGGATCTCGTTTTTTAAATTATGAATTTTTGAGCAGGTTTTTTGGCTTGTTTTTGGTTCGGGAAATGGCTTGGGGACCTGAACCTAAGCTTTGGACCTAGTTTGACCTGCAACTTGAAGGTCCTGTTAATGTCACAGGAAAATAATGACTTTGGACATATGTTTGAAGACCTATTTTGCAATTTTTTTGAAATTAAAACCTATAGATAGACAGTGATTCCAAATATGTAATTTTTTTAATAATTTGATTATTTTTCTATTTTCAATTAATTTCTAATGAAACTAGTCCATAAACTTGAATTATCGGTTTTTTTAGTATTTTAATAACTTTTGCTCAACATAACATTTTGATGAGCAGTTGCCGAGCAAACTTGGACAATTCTTTTGGTTTAAAAATAAAATAAAAATGATAAGTTTAGGTCATCTTATGCGTGTCGTACACAACGATTTTTCAAAATGACAAATATGTCTAATAAATATTTAATAAAAAAAAAAAATCAATAAAAATTTATAAAAAAATATTAAAAGCAAGCTTTAGTGAGTCACAAATCTTTTCCCAAAAGGATTTAGAAAAATATGACAATTTAGGTCAAAATATGGATGTCGTACACGTGCATGGTATGGTATAAAAAAGTGACTTTTAAATAGTGGTTTTTAGAAACGCCTATTGAAAATCAATTTTTACAATCTGGGTATTGAAATAAATTACATATTTGGAAACTAGACTCTAAGTACTACATTTTATGATTAGTGACTTTTTTGAAGATTCCATCTCTAAGTGCTTCAAATTTTAAGGTCAAATTGTCAAATTCTGAAAATCAGGGAAAACACTTCCACTTTTTGGCCAAAAAGTGGACTCAACTTCTTGCACACACCCTCATTTTGGATATCACTTTGGATACTTATCCTAAACAAAACACATCCCCTTAGCTAGCGTTATGAAGAACATTGACTTGTTTTTGTACTTGGTCTTTTCTTTTTGATTTATCTTATTGTGCTCACTCCAATGACCTCTCGCTGATGTCTAATCAAAATGATTTAGAGAGAAAGGGATGGGAAATCGATCATTATCTTTTGTCTACTATGCTTGTTGGAAATTTTTGTAATATAACTTGGTGAATACTTTCTTTGTTAGGTGCATCCTAGCAAAGTTTATGTATGTTAGGTGTGAACAAGAATACTTATATCTATTTGTCAAGTCAAATTCCATCACACTAGGTGCAACGCCATCCTAGTTCTTTATACCCTAATGGATTGTGCCTATGTGTGTTATCAAACATAAGGTAAGTGGCCCTTTTAAAATCCCAACTCCTTTGTAAGAAAATGATGATGATGATCATCATCATCATCATCATTATCATCATCTCTAATAAAGTTGGCTTGTTGGTGTCTCTTGTCATCATCTTATTTTCTTTTTACTTCCCTTTGTGCTAACATGGTACCATGATAGTTAATCACAAATCATTATCATCATTGCATTCATCCTGTATCCACAAAACTATTAGCATATTACATACTGCATATCATATCATATAAGAAACATTGATTATCTCGCATGCATTGCATTTAATCATTGCATAATATAGATTGGTTATTCTAAATATCTCATAATCCATACATTTATCATCCATTTGCATAATCATAAAAGCATCATCATATCATATCATGTGCATCTATATCATCCATGCATCATCATATCATCCATTATATATAAACATCCTAATCATCTCATTTATATCATCAATAATATAACTGTCATGGTACAAATCAAGATGAAGTGGGTGTAATATATCAAAATAGGCATGAGGCTACCCATGGCCGATGATTGTCTACATCATCAAATCTGTCTACATCAAACATACGAGTTGAACTAATCTTGAAACTCTTTGTCGAGAGATCAACCCTCAAATCAAACCTCTTCGCCAGATCTCTTAAGGGGGCAATATACTGGCGTAATTCTTCATTCATTAAGGCAGCAGTGGGGCATCCAAAAAAATAAAGAATTTTTGAATTTTGATCAAGAAATTTTATTCTTTGAACCAATGCAACAAGTACATTGCTTCAAAGAGGGGCAAAATGTAGACATGGAAAATATACCGACATTCCTAATCCTAATTTGACTAACACCAAGTTTATCCTGAAATATCTCTCTCCTAGTCATTTAATTGAATAATCTCTATTTAATTAAATTCACCACATTTCATATCTTAATTAAATAAATCATTTTATTTAATTAATATCTAAATTCATCTCATTTAAATTAAATAAATTAATCTTTAGTTTTATTTAAAGAACACCATCCTCTTTAATTAAATAAATCAAATCTTATTTAATTATGTCTAAAATCATTATTCCTCTCAAAATCTAAATCAAATGGTCAAATTAGCTAATCTCCTTTAAATTAATCAAATCTTGATTAATCTTAGTCCTAATCCATCAAATCCTCTAGATTTTGCAACTTGCACATGAAAATAAATTTAATTGCTTTATAAATCATCTATTTTCATTCAAAAAAGGCATCAAAGATGGAACATTCCTCAAAATTGAAATCTCCCGCCGAAAGGTCTTGTCCTCCAAACATGGCATTTAACATCTCTTAAATGTCCTTTGCCTTGAGCCAAGTGGCATTTAAGGCATTCATTTTTCCCTCTTGCATGTCATTTCAACAATTTCAAATTTGAAATATATGCATTTATTGACACATTCTTCAAAACTTGCACATCCTTCATCCATTCACATGTTGACAAGTGACACCTTTCCATTTGTTGATTCTTAGTCCCACATTGCTCCATTTTGGACATCTCTTCAACTTTATTTTCTATAAATAAGAGGCTTTATTCGTCATTTGATCATCCACAACTTGAGTAAACTTACTATACTCAAATCCATAGCAATCTTCATCCAATTTCATCCAATCTTAGCTAGGTTATGCAAATATTTATCTGTGAGCATAATGGAAGTCTTCATCAAGTGGATCACTCTTCATCATCAATCAACATTTTATCATTGGAGTTGGGAAAGGGTCAATTTTCACATCAAATTGGCACCAATTCCCCCATGGGATCAAGATTTTGCATTACATTCAATAGGATTTAATCTACTTTCTTGTTCTTTCATTATATTCTTGTTTTGATTCCTATTTTGAGTTTTGTTAATGGATTTCATGGGGAATCCTTGTTCTTACTTGTATATGATCTTCTAATGTGTTTTTTTATGGTGTTTTTTAGGTATTTAGATTGGGTTTCTACAGTTATAAATGGTTATATTGAACCACAAGATGAGTTTACTTTGAGTGCTGATGAAAAGAAAGAACTTAGAGATATCAAATTTCCACAATCCATATGTTGTTGGAGTGATTTTTGGATTTGATTGTGTGTGAATTTTTTGCATCAATGTTTTGGATCACACTCTGTGTTCCATCATCAGGATGAGAGCTGAGAGCAACAAGAGAAAAAAATGGGCAATTGCAAACCTAGACCAATCTTGACGAAAATAGACAAAAGGATAAAAAGGATTTGTAAATAATTAGATAAGTGTTGAATGATTTAGTTGTTGGAAGGATTAAACCATCCATTACAACCAATCAAGCATGGTACATTCTAGAGATGACATATCAAGGTACTAGTAAGGTAAAAATTGCCACACGATAAGCACTTAGAAGAGAATTTGAAAATTTGCAAATGAAAGATTTTGAATTAGTAGAGCAATTCACATATCGTGTTATGAATTTGGTAAATCAAATAAGGAAAAATGGTGATGAGCTAATAGATCAAAAGGTTGTAGAAAAGGTTTTAAGAAGTTTTCCTTGAAAATTTGATGTAATTGTTGTGGTAATTAAGAAATCTAAGGATTTGACTACATATTCTATAGATGAGTGGGTTGGTTCTTTGAAAAATTATGAAGACAGGTTGAACAGAAATGACAATACCTCATTGGAGAATGCATTCAAAACACAAATGATATTTGTCAAAGGCATAGGAAGAGGAAATCTTGTATTTAGAGGTAGAGGAAGAGGAAAATGTAATTACCAAAGAGAAGAAAGAAGGAGTTCAGATTCAGGAGGAAGGAGAATTCAAAGTTTCAACTCAAGAGGACACAATAACAATCAGACATCAAAAAAGTATGAAAATTCTAAGGTACAATATTATTATTGCAAGAAGTATGGTCACTTGGAAAATGAATGTCAAAAGAAACAAGCAGATATGGGAAAGAAAAATGAAAATTTCTTTGAGAGTAGTTTTGAGACATTTTTTACTACATGTCATGTAGCTCAAGAAAATTCCAGTAACATTTGGTATCTTGATAGTGGTTGTAGTAATCATATGACTAAAAATAAAGAGTTTTTTGAGAATTTGGATACTTTAGTTAAATTAAAAATTAAATTAGGTAATGATAAGATTTTTGAAGTCATGGGAAAAGGTGCAATTAATGTGATAACAAAGATTGGTAAGAAAAATATTCCTAATGTTTATTTTGTACCTAGTTTGAAGCATATTCTCATAAGTGTGGGACAACTTACTCAAAAGGGTTATAGAGTTTCTTTTGAAAACAATGTGTGCACTATATTTGATATTTCTCCTAGTAACATGGTGATTGCCAAGGTTGAAATGACAAACAATAAAATGTTCCCACTTCACATGAAAAGTGAAATGATGGAGATTGGATCAAGTTTCAAGGCAATGAAAATATAATTTAATTTATGTTTGCAAGTAATTGTGTTCATTTTCTTCTATCTCTACCCACCTACATTGTGGTATTAGTACAATTCATTTTAGCTTTCATGAACAATTTTATTTGTAGTACTCTCAGTTTGCATGAGGAGAAAAGTTAGGAAAACACAGACAAGGAATGAGAAAGCCTATTCAACGAATTATGATGGAGAAAATTTAGGAAAACATGGGCAAGGAATGAGATAGCCTATTCAACCAATTATAACGCCAAAGAATGAAGACCTAGAATATCATGGAAGAGATAGAAATTATGTAACAATTGTTACAAAATTCTAATAGAAAAGTGGATCGTTGATAAGAGGAGATGTATGTAGAATGAATGACTACCTCCATGAAGAACAATGGTGGACAGAGTGGTCACTCCTTAGTTGTGGACAGCCAAGACCTATGGTGTGCTTCTTTTCAATATCTCTAAAATTAAAAACATAAAAATCCCTTATTTCTTATTTATTGATTCTTTTAGCGAGGAATATAAATTTAACCATGATTCTTGAATGCTGCATGAAAAGGGATTCAAAAAAATCCTGGAAGAGTCAAATGACCAGTGTTACGATCACTTTTGGAACTCCTCTCTCAATGCAAGAATTGAATATTTTATGGGAAGTTCAAATAAATATGGTGGTAAATCTACTGCCATGCTATCGCTTTGAGTTGACAAGGAACGATGGGAAAGAATTCCTTCATGGATTCCTGTGAAACAGTTGCAATATTTAGTAGTTGAAGCACTATAAATCTAAAAATGACTTAAAATTCAAACACATATTAGCCATGGGTTAGTTTAAGACATGAATATTTACAAGTACTCCTATGAAATAGTATATCATGCCTAATAAAAGAAACATGAAAGAAGCAAGCATGATCTATACCTATTCCATATTGGATTGGTGTCAATTGTGCAAGTGACCCTTTCCCAATCCTTGCTAAAACTCAAATGATGCAATGCCTTGAAGATAGAGTGAGATAGACAAAATCAATTCTCAATTGAAGAGAGTGACTTTGCATGAAATTGTAGATAATTTGATGAAGAATAAGCCCTCTACTTATAGACTCTCAAATGCTGAGAGTGTCCAAAAGAGAGCAATGTGGTATAAATATTTGACCAATGAGATGAAGCCACTTGTCACATTGTGAGTGGTTGAGGAATGTGTAAGTTTTGGTCAATGTGCCAAAGAGGGGGAGATTCAAATTTGAATTTGAGAGTTAAATGCTAAGTGGGGGACATGTAAGAGAGAAGTTATTGCCATGTTGGAAGGGACAAGTCAACTTGCCTTCATATTCAAACTTGAGGAATATTCTCAAAAAAATACTTTGTTGAGGGAAAATGATGAATTTATAAATGAATTAAAATGTTTTATTGGTGCAAGTGGGAAAAGATGGAGAATGTGATGGGTGGTTAGATTATTTTAATTAGGACTAGATTAACTTAGATGATGTTTAGGTGTTTTGACCCATTTGAGTTAAATATTTTGATTTATTTAAATCAAGAGGGAGAATTATGAATTTTGAGATTTAATTAAATAAAGTTTGGTTTATTTAATTAAAACGATGATGCAAGATAAAGGTTAATTAATTTGAGGATGAATCTAGGAGATGGTTTATGAAAGATGAAATGTTAGGATTTGATTAAATGAAGGTTATTTAATTAAACTAGTGGATTGAAATGTATGCATATTTTGCATGTCTAAATTTTTCCCCTCTTTGAAGCAATGTACTTGCTGCATTGGTTCAAAGAATAAACTTGCTACAAACAAAATTCAAAATTTTTCTAATTTTTTTGGGATGCCACAGTAGAAAGTACATTAGTACATTGCCCCCTCGAGAGATTGAGTGAAAAAGATTTTATTTGAGGGTCGATCTCATGATAAAGAGATTCAAAATGGATGGTTATGATGGTGATGCAAATGAGATGATTTTAAGATGCTTAGAAAAACCAATCTATATTATCCTAAACAACTTAAATAATGATATGTTGTGAGATGGATGAGATGGATGATGTGATATGCTATGATTATACAAATGTATGATTTTATGAAATGCTTAGACTAACAGATCTATATTATGATGATGAATATGCCTATGAGATGATATGCAAAATATTTATGGTTTGTGGATGCAGGATGGATGCACTGGTGATGATGATTAACTATTCATGATGTGATGTTAGTGCGGAAAAGAAGAAATTAGATGATGAAAAGAGGATCCAACAAGCCAACTTTATGAGAGATGGTGATGAGAAATGGATTATTTTTCTTATCAAGGATTGGGATTTTAAAAGGGTCACTTACCTTATGTTTGTTAACACACATAAGCATGATGCATTAAGGTATAAAGGACAGGATGATTCGACAAATATATAGGAGTATTTTTGTTCACACCTGACATATGGAAACCTTGCTAGGATTCATTTTAGAAGTTTCAAACACCTTGGACCAAAACACAGAAAGGTATAACCTATTAATGCAATAGTCAACAAGTTGCCCAAAACACCCTCCACACATATCTACCAAAGCAAGTATTCACCAAGGTTATTTTACAAGAGTTTCCAACAAGCACAACAAAAAAAAGATAATGAGTTTTTCCCCATTCCCATCTCTCTAAATCCATTTGTTTGGACATCATCGAGAGGTTATTGGTGTAAGCATATGATAAAATCTTCAAACACTAAACTTCAAGCATGGGTTAGTACCTAGAAATTCCTCAAAATGCTCCTATGAAATAATGCAAAATATTTCCTAAACATGATAACAAAATAAACCAAATTTGAAAGCATGAAAGATACATAATGTACACCTATTCCATAGTGGATTGGTGTCAAATGTACCAATGACCCTTTCCCAATCCTTGCTCAAAAACTGAAATGATGAGATGCAATGGAGATGAAGAGAAAAATTAGTTCTCAAACCAAGAGAGTAACTTTGCATGAAGATGTAGATGATTTACTAAAGATTAAGGTTTTTATTTGTTAATTTTCTTGATGAGAGATTGGAAAAATGGATGAATGTGGGACTAAAAATAGACCAATGAAAAGAGGCCACTTGTCAACTAGCCATAGGTTGAGGGATGTGCTAGATTTGGGAAATGTGCCCAAGAGAGGGAGTTTCAAATTCAAATTTGTGAAATAAATGTTGAGAGGGGGACATGAAAATGGGAAGTTAATGCAATGTTGGAAGGGACATGTCATAATTTTCAAACTTGAGGGAATATTCTATTTTTTATGCCAAGTTGAAAGAAATTAAGGATTTTAATAAATCAATAAATTGATTTATTTGGTCAAGTGGGAATATCTAGAGGATGTGATGGGTGGTTAGGTTAGGCTAATTAGGATTAGATTAGCTTAATGATGATTAGGTGAGTTTGATTCTTTTGACTTAAATATTTGATTTATTTAAATTGGAAAAGGATGGAATATGCATTTGGACTTCAATAAATTTGGTTTATTTAATTAAAAGGTTCATGTTTGATTTATTTATTTTAAATGAACAACCTTAGGAATGAACTTAATGAGTTTAATTTACCTGATGAATGGATGAAGGTGAACTTGATTAATTTAATGAGTGGATGAATGTGAAACCTGGTTTACTTGATGAATGGACCTAATTGAATGCATAATGCTAATTTTGCATGTCTACATTTTGCCCCTCTTTGAAGCAATGTACTTGTTGCGTTGGTTTAGAGAATAAACTTGTCATGCTCAAAATTCAAAAAAAAATTGATTTTTTTGGATACCCCAGCAGAAAGAAGTACACTAGTACATTGCCCCCTCAAGAGATCGAGCAAAAAGATTCGATTTGAGGGTCAATCTCACGATAAAGAGATTCAAAATGGATGGTTATGGATGATGATGCAAATGAGATGATTTTAAGATGCCTAGAATAACAAATCTATATTATCTTAAACAACTTAAATGATGATATGATGTGATATGCCATGATTATGCGAATGTTTGATTATGCAAATGTGATGATTTATGAGATGCTTAGACTAACAAATCTATATTATGATGATGATTATGCATGTGATATGATATGCAGAATATTGATGGTTTGTGGATGTAGGATGGATGCACTGGAGATGATATTAGCTATTCATGACATGATGTTAGTGCGGAAAAGAAGACATTAAATGATGACAAGAGGATCCAACAAGCAAACTTTATGAGAGATGATGATGAGAAATGACAATGAGAAAATGATGATGATAGATGGATGATTTGTTTATAAAGGATTGGGTTTTTAAAAGGGTCACTTACCTTATGTTTGATAACACACATAAGTATGATGCATCAAGGTATAAAGGACCAGGATGGCATGGTACTTAGTGTGATGGATGTTGAATCAACAAATAGATAGGATTATTTTTGTTCACACCTGACATACATAAACCTTGCTAGGATGCACTTTAGAAGTTTCAAACACCTTAGACCAAAACACAAAAAGGTGCAACCAATCAATTGTAACATCACACATCATAATACTCAAGTAATCTCAAGAATTTACTAGAACGTAAATAAACTTAGTAAACATGAGAGAATTTTTTTTTTTAATTAAACATTTGTATAAGCACAAGAATTTAAAGTACAACTTTTCTAGATAAATTCAAACTTGAATTCACATGTAATTGTAACTAGAATCAAGAGAATTCCTTACACTTTTCATTTATATCACATAAGATATACTTAGCATAAAGAATAGTTTCATCTCATAGGTTGATTGTCATAAACCATAACATGGAGTTCATTGCATCTAGAATGTTGATGTTGATTTTCACGAGACTCGGTGAGTCTTCTACTACAAAGGGAGAGCATCATCCTAGTGCTTTTCCCCCAACCTTGGACTCAAGTGGTCCCTCGTACACTTCATAACTGGAAGCACCCCGACCCTTCACGAAGGGTATAGATATAAGGAGTTGTCAAGTTTCACCATCTAAATCTTAGTGATGTGTCCTACAAAACTCAATTGACCATACAACTCTAGATCCCTTCTATGTAAGTATGATCACTCTGATTGGTCATGCCATCTAGATACACACCTCTGACTCATCTTTGAACTATCACAATCTAAAGTTTTAATTACTCTATTAGTACTCTAGACATAACTAGTCTATAAAGAAAACCATTCTAGTCAATCTGACTTAGAAATAATACATAATTCATTATAAACATGTAATGTAAAGATTAAGATATTTCAAACCTTTTCAAAATTCCCTTATTGCATTCTTTCAATATCTAGAGTTTATGGTGTCCTATCATTTACTTCTTAGGATTCAATACCCAACATCTCAATGCATTTAATTGAGTTTCACATTATCGAAGAATCTCTTAAAGTGTTATAAATACTTCCTATCTTGATCTATAGTTTTCTTGACCTTTTACTGACAATCAAAATATATATGTACAATGTCATATCTGACATAAGAGTTACTGATTTCCTACATCTTCCTTGTTTCAATACTAGGGTTTAGCTTCTCTATCCCAATGCATAAAAATATCATCATCCTTGATTCTCCAAAGGTAATAATATAAGTGTAACTAACCATAAGAAAACAATGCCTCTAGTCTCTCCTAGACCACATGAAATTGTTTGAATTCACATTTTACATACATGAATAAATATAGTAATCAAGGTATTTCCTTGCAAATATAATATCTCAGAGAATACTATCATTTCATATCAATAGTCTTGATCTAATTCAATATTTCAACCCTTAAAAGGTTTGATTTATAAAAGATAATAATCTATCTTCGACCCCTTGGTCTACTTGAGTCTACTGACTTTCAACCTAGGTTAAGTTATGAACTCATAAATAACTTCCTTTATTTCTTAAACCTTTATCAATCTTAATAGTTTACCACCATCATATTGAATTAAGTTATGAATCTCTCCTTATGTCCCACCTTGAGGTAAATCATTCCAGTGATACCCAATCCTGGGCTACCTATGTCTTATGTGCACTTAGCACTAAAATAAGTTCTATTGAACAAGAACTATGAGATCTATATCATTGCATTGCCTAGTTTATTCTCTCTCCTAAGACAACATAGCACAAGTACTAATGGTTAATAGAAAGGCTATCTAAATTTCCACATCCCTGGATCACCTATTCTCCTAGATTTTTTTTACAAAAAATGTCATGTAAAACTCAATTTCGTACAAGGTATTATATAACCATAGTGCAACATTGTTGCTTCAATATCAAAAGGATATTATCATCAATGAAACCTCTATTCCAAATAAATAACAGAGATATGCTTCTAAAAGCAAGAATAATGTATTTATTAAACTATCGTAGTCTTCACCCTAGATATTCCATTATATTCTTATACTTTTCTTCTAAGGGAATACTGATTTGGTCTTTCCATTATGTAGAACTTGTATCATTTTCCTTTTTAGGATGCATGTTCAACAAGATAATAAAATATTACATAGATTCATCCTTTTTTTCTTGTAATAAAAAATTGTTAAGATATACATCCATAATAAACTCTTTATTTGCAAGCCTGTAGAATAAGTTAAGGATAGAGAAAATCATGCCTGTATAACGGTACTATTCTACACTCCTTACCAGCGATGCTTCTCCAAGCTTGTGGAAACACAATATTTATAATCTCTTGTAATCCTTCTTCGAAGCAATGAAGGTCCGAACTTTTGTAGAAATCTCTTAGCACCTTACGTTAGCCATTCTTGGAATTTTCTACACAAAATAATGAAACTAGCATGTCGCTTTCCATTTGTCTTTAGGGTTGTTGTCACTCCATAGATGAGGAAATGCTCTAGATGCCATGAGTTTGGTATTTACTCTTGCATACGTGTTTACATTCTGGAAGTCTCAAAAGCTCTTTGGCCAATTCATTTTATGCATATCCTTCAATCCTTGGTCAATTATCAAAATTCATTTTTCCCTTAATGTAAGGTGGTAGATTCTATACTTGAATTTGGTGGTCTCTTGACTAGTTGAGTCCTCTCCTCTCATTTCTTTTGTTTTTCTATGTATATAATATACTTAGAAAAGGTCAATATCAACTGTCGTAAGCATGCTCCTCACATTCTCGCAAAGTGGATAGGCTTCCTCAAGCTTGTAAATTTGTATCACAACCAACGACCAAAGAAAAACCCTCAAAATGCAAATCAACTCAAGTCCAATAACTAATAACATGGCACTGTGAGTGCATTAAAAAAAGATCAGAAATATTTTTCCCTCTCCCTGTTCACTGGTTTCAGCCACCTGAGTTTCATGTGAAGATGAATTGACTCCTCTCCGCCTTTTCTTAAGTAATCTACCTTAACACTATTCTCCAGTTTTCTTCTATTTTCTGTCTCTCTCTAGAATGACCTTTTGATTCCCTATTCCTGCATAAACGTACAACTACCACTACTCATCGTTGCTTGAAAAATAGTTATATAACTGTGTATAACTGAAACCCATTTTCTTCCCTCTAGAATTGGTTATAAAAAAATTGATATAGAGGTCCATAAAGAAAGATCATTATAAAACTAATTCCAATCAGATTTTCATGCCACTTCAATGGTTCCTCATATTCCACTTTTCACTACTATAGATTGGAAGAGAAAAACAACTGAAACCCATTATCTAATCGGTTACGAGAGCTAGATTCACGTGGTGAATGCCACGGTCTAAAGTGTCAACTATTTAAACAAGCATTAATATTCTAATATGTGCCACCTCAAGTTAAGTTCCACAACTTATTATAGCTCGACAACATTTGAATTATATTGGAACACTTTCAATTTCTTATATTCAAGTTCGTTTCCTTTATGGCCTTACTAATATTTCAAAAGCTATTAAGCTTTCACCACCTTCACCTTGTCGGTTGTGGCTAAACAAAATCCTTTTTTTTATATAAAAGAAAAATTAAAGGAATAGGAATATCTATGTTGTCTCAATAATCAATAAGCTCCTCAATTGAGTTGAGAAAACTTATCGATATATCATACACCGACATAAAAGGAGTCTTGTCGAAATAATGGACTCAACGACTAGCTTAGTCATTTAAAAGTATCACCAAATACAAACACATATAAATGACAAATTATTCTGAAATTTGGAGTTGGTAACACAATCTTACACAATCAATGAGTCCATTGATCTTTTGTCATCTCTTGGGCGTATTCACCCCATAAAATGAACTCATGGGTGATCATCATAGTGAATTCCTTTTGCAAGGAATTAGGCTATCATATTAGTTCCTCGACTTATTAAGTCAATTCAAGCTATTAAAAAGAAAATATAAAAAATGAACAACCAATTACGTAATTGAGGTCACAAAAAAATTGATTTACGACATAAGAAGCGACGTGGTCGGTAGAAAATTGTCTCAGTCGCAAAACAACTAATGTTCAACCTTGACAATGTCACTATCCCTAAAAGGACTAGGTTGACATTAAGCAATTAGAAATAGAATTAATATGGTGACAACCTATTCTATTCCTTATATCTATTCCCTTCTCTCTGATGATGCTCTCCCTCCCTTTCTCGGAGGGCAAAAAACTATTTCCTAAATGCAACTTGCAATCAACAACACAAGATTAGTGTTTCAGTAATCATTTTCATAATCCTCATGAGATGATCACATCCTGACAACTTTTAAACAATTGTCAAATTTTAGTCAAATAAACATGACTCATGGAAACATTGATTTTTCTAGCCATTTTAACTAAACGTCAAATCATTGAAACATGCATAATCATCTCCTAATTACTTCAAATTAAAAAGTAAAACATAGTTAAAGTTAGGGGTGTAACATATCTCCCCCCATAAGAGTCATCATCCTCGATGATGCAATGCATCTGAGACCTTAATAATATAAAAATTTGGTTATCCTGCAAAAAGCAATAACAATTGAGAAAATCTTGATATAAAATCATGGTAAAATTTCCATTTCATATTACCCTCTGGATACTGGTCCCATTGGACCTTGCATTTAAGAAGCTTGATCATGACCACTCCCTGGTCCTGTTCCTGTAAAAAATTCTCAAAATATAATTATCGTTTGTTATATACTTTCCAAATATAATTCTTAAAATGCATTATACCTCCTGGTAATAGCTGATAATAGAATGATTATGTAAACAATCCAATTGGCAACTTCAGGAATTTTGAAGAGTCCTTTATATCTAGGAATTGGTTAGGAATACATTCCTTATTTTATGAAACTTTCCTTCTCTAGCCAAGAATTGTGTTAGTGCACGATTGGCATTTACATAACTTTTCTATCTAACTTTAGCTTCCACTAATCTTTTTGATTGGTTTGATTTGTTTATCCATTTCTGACAACATTTTTGGACTAATACTAATCCTATCTTCTAGGAGTTTGGCATCTTTTCTATCCAATGTTTCAAATGGAGTCATCCTAATAGCAAAATTATAGAAATGTCTGCCACAAACTCCATAATAGATGGATACTCTTTCTAATGGAAGCAATCAACTACTCTTACATAGGTTTACCAAGAGAATGATACCTAAGGTTAACAACTTTAAATAAGTAAAGTGTTAGTATACATCAAGTAAGATACAAGGAGTAACATCAATCTTCACCTTTTTGGCTAAAAAGGTTATTCACTAAGTACCAATTTCATTATTTCATGCATCATTTAAATAAGTTGATAAGTAAATACTAGAGAAAGAATCATAATTCCTTTTTTGGTTCAACCGTCCTCCAAGATTCAACATGCCACTAAAAAGAGGGGAAGCATCACCTGGCTATTTTTCCTTCCAACCACGGACTTAAACAGTTCCTCTGCACACTTCCTAACTGGAAGCAGTCCTACCTTTAGATGAAAGGTTGTGTTGGAAACCCTCACAGATGTTATCCGAGCTCTAGTGTGTAACCCCACTTAACCAAGTATGCCGCACTACTAAGGATACCCTCCTACTAGGTATGACAACTCTAGTTAGCTAAGTGTCTGGAGTATTGTGAACTAACAAGTGCATGTAGTGGCAACAACACTCACTATGGCCATAGTTTTATATACATACGCTTTGCAATCTGCATAGTAATGGTTCACCACCCTGCTCGACTTGGAGAGACTATTCATTTGGGCTTACTAGACTACCCATCCACCCACATACCATAACACAAGGTTTCTTTCTTCTGCAAGGCTAAGGACATACTAGGTGCATTTCTACAATTTACTCCCTTACACAATCCATCAGAGGCCCATCCCAAACATGATAGAGAAGAACATTACATCAAACATAGTGAACAACCAAAAATTTCTTATATAGCCACCACAAAAACTCAACTCAATATCAAAATACAAGTAGTTTTAATTTCAACAATAAATCAAGGGATGAGCTTCTTTCCAACCATAAATCAAATTTTGACCAACTGGCCATAAGATAAGCAATCCTCAAAAAAAAAAAAAAATTGGTGGCTAGACCATTTCAAAATAAAGAAATAAAACAATGACAATCCTTGCTAGTATTAAATAGGAATTTTACCAAAAATCCTAGGGAGTGTCACAATCCAGAAGAACACTGTTAATGCACTACGTGACTTGACTAAGTCACTACAAGGGAGTAGATTGTTGCACTGTATTCAAATTTTCCAAAAGCTTATAGTGGTTTAGAGATTGCGTTACAAGCGCGTCAACAAATAAAACCCTTAAGAATTTCATTATGCTCAAAATTTTGCAAATAAAGGGGGTTATATCAGATTCACTCCTATTTCTTGGAGTATGTATCATTCACCTATCAGATGATATCATAAGATCATTTTATACAAAGATTAGAATTGGAACACAAACTTCTTTTCTTTGTTTTACATTATAAAACTCTATTCAAGTTACTTCACTGAATATGTTACTTGTTAAAATTTAACAATTTGACTAAATATCTTGATGATGATTACATTCACCAATGTGGTTGTACTTTCTAGCTCTACCAAAAGGCAATTACTTAGTTCTCAACCTTTAATGATCCATTTATTCCATTTGGCTCATTCCACACCATCTAGAAGTTAGACTAGAACCATCTTTGCTAGGTGTAGTTGATATAGTTTCAAGGATTTACAACATTCAGATGCCTCTGCACCTGGTTGATTACTTTCAGATCTTCCCATCCCTAGGTTCTTGAGAATTAAGATTGATCTTGAATTCATACAGACCCTGCTCTACTATAGCTCTTACTCTGATTAGTAACTGATCAAGGTTTTACCTCTCTAGTCAAAGTCTCAAAATATTTCCAATATGCAACCATAACAAAATGGTTCTGGTCTTAGAGTTTTAACTCCTTAGTTGGATTTCTCTTAGCCATCGACTTGGGTAAGTGCTATAAGATAGTCTTCCAGATAGTTTCCTTGGTTTTTCTCTATGCCATTCTGGCATCAACCAACTTTAACCTTAGCCAATCTACTAAATATTTAACAAGTTTTCTCGCAATGAGCTCATAGGTCCATGTGTTGAACCTAGCTCTAATACCATATGTAACATCACACATCATAATACTCAAGTAATCTCAAGAATTTACTAGAAGGTAAATAAACTTAGTAAACATGAGAGAATTTTTTTTTTAATTAAAACATTTGTATAAGCACAAGAATTTAAAGTACAATTTATCTAGATAAATTCAAACTTGAATTCACATGTAATTGTAACTAGAATCAAGAGAAATCCTTAAAATTTTCATTTATATCACATAAGATATACTTAGCATAAAGAATATTTTTACCTCATAGATTGATTTTCATAAACCATAACATTGAGTTCACTGCATCTAGAATGTTGATGTTGATTTTCATGAGACTCAGTGAGTCCTCTGCTACAAAGGGAGAGCATCATCCTAGTACTTTCCTCCAACTGTGGACCCAAGTGGTCCCCCACACACTTCCTAACTAGAAGTGCCCCGACCCTTCACGAAGGGTATAGATATAAGGAGTTGTCAAGTTTCACCATCTAAATCCTAGTGATTTTTCCTACAAAACTCAATCGACCATACAACTCTAGATCCCTTCTAGCTAAGTATGATCACTCTGATTGGTCATGCCATCTAGACACACACCTCTGACTCATCTTAGAACTATCACAATCTGAAGTTTTAATTACTCTATTGGTACTCTAGACACAACTAGTCTATAAAGAAAACCATTCTAGTCAATATGACTTAGAATTAATCCATAATTCATTATAAACATGTAATGTAAAGATTAAGATATTTCAAACCTTTTCAAAAGTACCTTATTGCATTCTTGCAATATCTAGAGTTTATGACATCCTATCATTTACTTCTCAAGATTCAATACCCAACATCTCGATGCATTTAATCAATTTTCACATTATCGAAGAATCTCTTAAAGTGTTATAAAGACTTCCTGTCGTGATCTATATTTTTCTCGACCTTTCACTGACAATCAAAATATATATGTACAATGTCATATCTGACATAAGAGTTATAGATTTCCTACATCCTCCTTGTTTCAATACTAGGGTTTAGCTTCTCTAACCCAATGCATAGTAATATCATAATCCTTGATTCACCAAAGGTAATAATATAAGTGTAACTAACCATAAGAACAAAATGCCTCTAGTCTCTCCTAGACCACTTGACATTGTTTGAATTCATGTTTTACGTACATGAATAAACATAGTAATCAAGGTATTTTCTTGCCAATATAATATCTCAAAGAATACTATCATTTCATATCAATAGTCTTGATCTAAGTCAATATTTCAACCCTTAAAATGTTTGATTTATAAAAGATAATAATCTATCTTCGACCCCTTGGTCTACTTGAGTCTACTGACTTTCAACCTAGGTTAAGTTATGAACTCGTAAATAACTTCCTTTATTTCTTAAACCTTTATCGATCTTAATATTTTACCACCGTCATATTGAATTGAGTTATGAATCTCTCCTTATGTCCCACCTCGAGGTAAATCATTCCAGTGATACCCAATCCTGGGCTACCTATGTCTTATGTGCACTTAGCATAAAATAAGTTCTATTGAACAAAAACTATGAGATCTATATCGTTGCATTGCCTAGTTTATTCTCTCTCTTGAGACAACATAGCACAAGTAATAATGGTTAATAGAAAGGCTATCTAAATTTCCAAATCCATGGATCACCTATTCTCCTAGATTTGTTTTACAAAAAAGTCGTGTAAAACTCAATTTCGTAAAAGGTATTCTATAACCATAGTGCAACATTGTCACTTCAATATCAAAAGGATATTATCATCACTAAAACCTCTATTCCAAATAAATAATAGAGATATGCTTCTAAAAGCAAGAATACATCTATTCAACTATCATAGTCTTCACCCTAGATATTCCATTATATCCTTATACTTCTCTTTTAAGGGAATACTGATTTGGTCTTTCCATTCTCTGGAACTTGTACCATTTTCCTTTTTAGGATGCATGTTCAACAAGCTAATAAAATATTACATAGATTCATCCTTTCTTTCTTGTAACAAAAATTGTTAAGATATACATCCATAATAAACTCTTTATTTGCAAGCCCATAAAATAAGTTAAGGATAGAGAAAATCATGCCTGTATAATGGTGCTATTCTGTACTCCTTACCAATGATGCTTCTCCAAGCAATCAAGGTCCAAAATTTTGTAGAAATATTTTAGCACCTTATGTTAGCCATTCTTGGAATTTTTAACACAAAATTGTGAAACTAGCATGTCACTTTGCATTTGTCTTTAGGGTTGTTGTCACTCCACAGATGAGGAAATGCTCTGGATGCCATGAGTTTTGTATTTACTCTTGCATACGTGTTTACATTTCTGGAAGTCTCAAAAGCTCTTTGGCCAATTCATTTTATGTATATACTTCAATCCTTGGTCAATTATCAAAATTCATTTTGGCCTTAATGTAAGCTGGTAGATTCTATACTTGAATTTGGTGGTCTCTTGACTGGTTGAGTCCTCTCCTCTCATGTCTTTTGTTTTTCTACGTATATCGTATACTTAGAAAAGGTCAATATCAACCATCGTAAGCATGCTCCTCACATTCTCACAAAGTGGATAGGCTTCCTCAAACTTTCAAATTTGTATCACAACCAACGACCAATGAAAAATGCTCAAAATGAAAATCAACTCAGTCCAATAACTAATAACATGGCACTATGAGTGCATTTATCAGAAATATTTTTCCTTCTCCTTGTTCACTAGTTTCAGCCACCTGAGTTTCACATGAAGATGGATTTACTCCCCTCCGCCTATTCTTAAGTAATCTTCCTTAACACTATTCTCCACTTTTATTCTATTTTTCGTCTCTCTCCAGAATGACCTTTTGATTCCCTATTCCCGCGTAAACATACAATTACCACTACTCATCGTTGCTTGAAAAATAGTTATATAACTGTGTATAACTGAAACTCATTTTCTTCCCTCTAGAATTGGTTATAAAAAAAATTGATATAGAGGTACATAAAGAAAGATCATTATAAAACTAATTCCAATCAGATTTTCATGATGCTTCAATAGTTCCTCATATTTCGCTTTTCACAACTATAGTTGGGAAGAGAAAAACAACTGAAACCCATTATCTAAGCGGTTACGAGAGCTAGATTCATGTGGTGAATTCCACAGTCTGAAGTGTCAACTATTTAAACAAGCATTAATATTCCAATATTTTCCACCTCAAGTTAAGTTCCACAACTTATTATAGCTCGACAACATTTGAATTATATTGGAACACTTTCAATTTCTTATATTCAAGCTCGTTGCCTTTATGGCCTTACTAATATTTCAAAAGCTATTAAGCTTTCACCACCTTCACCTTGTCAGTTGTGGCTAAACAAAATCCTTTTTTTATTTAAATATATAAAAGAAAACTTAAAGGAATAGGAATATCTATGTTTTCTCAATATTCAATAAGCTCCTCAATTGAGTTGAGAAAACTTATCGATATATCATACCCCTACATAAAAGGAGTCTTGTCGAAATAATGGACTCAATGACTAGCTTAGTCATTTAAAAGTATCACCAAATACAAACATATATAAATGACAAATCATTCTGAAATTTAGAGTTGGTAACACAATCTTACATGATCAATGAGTCCATTGATCTTTTGTCGTCTCTCTAGTGTATTCACCCCATAAAATGAACTCATGGGTGATCATCATAGTGAATTCCTTTAGCAAGGAATCAAGCTATCATATTAGTTCCTCAAATTATTAAGCCAATTCAAACTATTAAAAAGAAAATATACAAAACAAACAACCAATTATGCAATTGAGGTCACAACGAAACTCATTTACGACATAAGAAGTGACGTGCTCGGTAGAAAAATTGTCTCAGTTGCAAAACAACTAATGTTCAACCTTGACGACATCACTATCCCTAAAAGGAATAGGTTGACATTAAGCAATTAGAAATATACTTAAGACGGTGACAACCTATTCTATTCCTTGTATCTATTCCCTTCTCTTTGATGATACTCTCCCTCCCTTTCTCAGAGGGTAGAAACATGTTTCCTAAATGCAACTTGCAATCAACAACACAAGATTAGTGTTTTAGTAATCATTTTCTTAATCCTCATGAGATCATCACATCCTGACAACTTTTAAACACATGTCAAATTTTAGTCAAATAAACATGACTCATGGAAACATTGATTTTTCTAGCCATTTTAACTAAACGTCCAATCATTGAAACATGCATAATCATCTACTAAAATTTTACTTCAAAGTAAAAAGTAAAACATAGTTAAAGTTAGGGGTGTAACATCAATGCAATAGTCAACAAGCTGTCCAAAACATCCTCTATACATATCTAACAAAGAAAGTATTCACCAAGTTATCTTACAAGAATGTCCAACAAGCACAACAGACAAAAGTATAATGATCATTGCCCCATTCCTATCTCTCTAAGTCCCTCATTTGGATATCATTGAGAGGTCCTTGGACTGAGCACAATAAGATAAGTCAAAAGACAAAGATAAAGCACACAAACAAGTCGATGTTCTTCAATATTGCTAACCAAAAGGGAATGTTCTTTTAAGGATAAGAACTGAAACTATTGCCAAAATATAATGCCCATTGTAGGAAGGATACATCCTAGGACATGTTAGTGGATGGCGGCACGTCATTTTGTTGATCCAAAGTGTTCTTTCTGATAAATAATTCCCTTGCAGGAAGGATACATCCTAGGACATGATGATATCAGATGATTGATATGGGACTATTTGGATGATATACTATCGACACAAAGAATTGACCATCTTGTTTATGTACTGACTTAGACCTGAGACTTGATGTTTTTGAGTTTAACTTTTAACCTACTAGACTTGTTTCTAACTGTTTCGCCAAAGGTTGAGGGTGACGATTATTTTATTATGGATGGTGTTTATTGTGGGTGCAAGTGAGATGAGACAAATGGATTTTTTCAAATATTTGGATGTTTTTGATGTTTTGCAATGTTTTGAGGCTGTTTTTGGTATTTTTTGAGGTTTTACAAATGTTTTGATTTTTGATTTTCAAATGTTTTTTGGGATTTTATGAGATTTTGACCAAGAGACTAACCTAAAGACCTATCCTAAGGGCCTCAGGGGCTGATCAACAGATTAGCCTTTCCTACGTTATACATGCAGAGACCACGTAGTTCGACTAACAACTTGATCAATTTACAAATGAAGATATACATGATGAAATGACAGCTTATTGTGATCGACTCCTAAAGGACTGACCTAAATGTCTTAGGGGATGATCAAAGATCAACCTTGCCTACGTTCAAGCTTAGAGATGGCATAGTTGGACAAGATGACTCTGCTTTTGATCTTTTGACTGATTTTTTTACCTGTTTTTGGATTTTTTGATTTTCTAATGTTTTTGGATTTTTTGATTTTTTGATGTTTTTGGATTTTCTGATATTCTGATGTTTTTGGATTTTTTTATATTCTGATGTTTTTGGATTTTTCGCATGATTTTGACAATTTGGATATGGATATGTGAGATGATATTAGTGCTCTATTTGGGATTTTGTTGAAGACCAAGCTAAGGTTGACTAATCGAATCGATGGATTGATGATGATGATAACATTGTTGAGGATACACAACAACACAAGGATTTGATTGATGATGATTGATGATGATTGATGATGATAACATTGTTGAGGATGCACAACAATGCAAGGATAGTGTTAAGCAACACAAGGATCAAGAAGGATATCCCAAGATTATGGATTGATTGGATTCAATTGATCAAGTTTGTTGAAGCCTTGTTTTGGAACAAAAGTTGTTTGAATAATTTGACATGATGTTTTAAGTGCAACGTAGATGTGACTGATATTGATTGTTTGGATTGATGTTCGATGAAAGATAAAGCCTGATAAAGACCATGTTCTTGTCAAAATATGCCATGGGCTAGTGATTTGGATTTTGGATCACAGATGCTTGACCAATTTGATTTCATGTTTGCCAATGTTCAAATCACCACATAAGGTAGAGGATATAGATCAAGATTTGTTCAAAAGGCAAGATGCAAATATCTACCCCCAGTGTCTAGCAATGTACAGAATGTCATGGGTGGATGTTTGGATAAGTGTATGGATGGATGGATATGGTAAGCATGCAAAGGATGCCAAGGATTATCTTGCGATAAGATAAGGTGTTCAGATAACGAATGCTCATTAGATAATGCTTCATGGCTCAGATAATGCTGCATAGGATAGCATCAATGAAAATGACCCATGTCAAGATGTTTACCATAGGCAAGTGTAAAGTGTGCCCCAAAATTTCATCAAGATTAAGATAACTTGGATGATGGATGTAGATGGATAAAGATGGATTGGATAAATGGTTCATGGATGAATGGATTTATTATGGATATGACGAATGGAATGTTGGATTTATCATGGATGGGCTAAGATGGTTTTTTCTTGAACTGGTGCATGTAGATGTTCAATTCTACACATGACACCTATTTTCTAGGTTTTCATCATGGTACCTGCCCAAAGCGCCACCCATGCAGTTTTCACTAGAGGATGATCTTTTTCTTTACTATTTTCAATCCTTTTTTTTTATTTTTTTTTGGATTTTCATATTTTTTGATATTTTTTGACTTTTTCAAAAGATTTTAAGCTCATGTTGAATCACAAGGTGTTGATGATGTATATGCCCTTGTCATAATGTGCCATCGATATCCTGCATGAAGAAGTTGCTTTGCTAAGATACGTACACTTGAATACAACTTTTGAGATTCTTGACCTGCTTTGTCGATACTGGAGTTAACTTTGTCTTTGTGCGCACATCATGATAGAGTGCCTTACTAATCCTTATGATGAAGGTTCATTGCCAATACGTGGTCGATTTGAAAATTGGATATCATGTGTGGAGGTGTGGACGGAGTGTGTTTAGGGATAAGAGAGATTGGTTGACAGTTTGGAACCTTTGACTCTCCAAACTTGGGAATATGAGCAATGATGGGTGGATATGGAAGTATATGTGGAATTAGGACCAACTGCTTGATGTACTTTGTACGTCACTTGAAAAGCCTACTTTTTCTTTTGTGGACATTTTTTATGGATACTTTTCCCTTTTTTATTTTTCCCCATAGTTTCTTTGACTGATGGAGTTTGATAGGGATGATCTTTCTTTGTATTTTTTGGCATCCATTTGTATTTGATTTGTCTGTTATTCTTTTCAACATCTTTTTCTTTGATAATTTTCTTCATACTTTAAGTCAATTCTTTCTTTTGACGTTGGTCTCAATTCATGGATGGGGTGATGGGTGGATGAAGATTCATGACATGGCTAGTTGTAGTATTGACACTAGTTTCATCATAAGGATTCTTCATACTCCCTATGTAGATGTTTGCTTGAGACAAATTTTCCCCCAGTGTTGTGGAAGTAGTACCTTCATGCTTTGATTTTCTTGTTCTGAGAGCTCTTGTTTAGAATGCATTCTTTGATAAATGACCACTGTAGGTGATATTGTTTCAATTTGTTGCTTTGCTAACTCTGAATGATACTATTATGTCTGACTCATTTCCTTGAGTGGATAATGTTGGATATCTTTATTCATGATGTCCTTAGTTTGAATTTGGGACATATCTAATCCTAATGTTGACAACTTAGTTTTACTATAGGAAATGATAACCTACTCTTTTGTGTAATAATGTATGGAGTAAAAGAATCTTATTCTAAATGAAGATCATCTACGTGTCCATCCGCAAAAAGCATCTCATGGGTAGATGGAGGAATATGTGCTACATGGATATGATCATCTTGCATAGATAGGAGAGTGTCCATTAGATTGTTGTAGTATCTTGAAGATACAAATTTTTGATCTTGAATGATTTTGGAGTTGTTTATGACATGATTTTGATCAAGTTCCTGGCATGGATCAGTTTCAAAGGATGGATTGCTTATAAAAGGTTCTTGGATGTCATCATTAGACATGGTAAGTGGTTTAATATCCTCAAGTGTCGAGTTCAAGGTTCTTTTAGTATATGTAACCATGAGGTCAAAGGGCGTCAACATATCTTGGAATGGACCATTTTAGACCTTGGTGAAAGATGTTGATCATGCTTTGGGATAAATTCTTGAGATATTTCCTCTAACTCATAAGTCGATGTAGAGACATTTTCAACATGATCATAGGTCAACAGATCATGCATTATGTTAATAGGATCAAATAATCCTAACACTCCTTGAAATAGATCACTAAAAAGTGGCTTTTGATGTATGGTGAGTTGATCATCGAATGGGGTGAAAACATCTTCAAGGTGCTCATCAATGGAATGATCTTGATCATTTTTTTCAACAATTGTGGTGGAGATATTGTGAATATCTTCAACCATAGAGTCCAATGATGTTGACATTTCTTGAATTGGATCATTGTTGGTTGGTGGATTTTGATCATGATTGAAAAGTGACTCTTGACATATGTTGACTTGATCTTTGAATGAGATAGAAACATCTTCAATGTGCTCTTTGATGGATATATCTTGATCATTTATTTCAGCAATTGTGGTGGGGAGATTGTCAATGCTATCACCAGTGGTTGAATGTTCATTTGTATCCCCAATAATTATCATTTTTCATGTTTGTGCTTGTGTTTGTTGGGTAGCCTAAGAGGCTTGGGCAGCTTGGGTAGCTTGAGCGGTGTGGGTAGCTTGATATTTTATAAAGTGCTTGTTGGTAGGATTGATGTGCTTTTAGTGCAATCTTACAATATTGAATTATTACACTTGGTTTTGGTGGTAGTGGTGGTGTATTCAGAATTGTGTTGGATGCAGTGACAAGTGGTTGAGATATGCTTGGAGCGATCATGGTAGTGAGGGGTTGAGATGTGATGGGTGTGAGAGTAGTGGTTGGAATGATTCAAGTGATCATGATGGTTGGAATGACTAAGGTGATAGGTCCTTGGGAGACCGTGTTTTGATTTTTCGGGATTGATGTTGTCATTTAATTAGATACCATCTGTTGGTGTGATTTCGATGGTATATTCAAAGGATTTGATGTGATGACATGATTGGTGTTAGGTGGATAGATTTGGATGGAGTGATTGGTGCTAGGTAAAGGGGGAAACCCTAAACCAAGGAATGATGTTGTTATAGGTAATGGTGGTGGAGATGTCTCTTGGCACAATGACTCAACTATTTTGGTAAGTGTAGCAGTTTGATCTCACCAAATTTGTTCTTGATTTCGATCTTGACTCCCTTGATATAGTTGATTTGTATTTTGTTTAAGCAGATTTGGGGTGTGTACTTGTGTCTAATTTTGGAAAATGTTTTGATTTTGGATGACACTCAGATTTGGCATTATAGGTTGAGATTGAACATTGTCTTGATTTAGGTAACTTTTATTTTAGATGGTGTCACCTCATCTTGGAGTCATTAACATCTTGTTTGGAATCTGAACAACCTTTGTATGATTTGCAAACATATTTATCCCAAAGTTTTCTAGATTCATGTTTGAAAAACTTGTACTTGGTACATTCTCATTTGGCATGTTCCAATCTTTGATTTTGGAATACTCACACTTGTTGTGCCATTGACATTTGTAGAAGGTAATGATCCCATGTATGGATTGTATAAGTACGAATTTTTATAATCAATCGGCATTGTAAGGCTTTGAAAGTTCAATTGATTTGGATTACTCATGATGTATGGATCAAGTTTGTATTCCATGTTCCTCTTGTGTTTTGACCTTGTTGCAAAAGTGACCTCTAAGGTTCTTAGGACCAATGACGAGATGAAGGATGAAAAGGGGAAATGATATGAGTGTTGAACGTTTAGGGACTTTGTATCAATGCTAGACTTAGGGTATGGTTTTGATTGGTTTGATTTGGATAATGAACTTGTAAACCCTAAGATGTTAGATGTGATCTTAGGATGAATTTTCTCAAAGGAATGCTAATTCAATTAAATGTATGAGAAAGGATGTATTCCCCTACACCTAACTAAAAAAATGATTTTGATTTGATTTAAGGATGTACCCAAGTCTAGATAATGATGTTTCCAAAGTTCTAAAGTTGTTTGGTGGGGTGGAGATGATAAATGTTTGAAAAGGATGAAGTGTTTGATTTGATCCTAAATGAACCTAGGAAGGACTTGTTTACAAGACCAAGATAGTGAAGAACATTCCTTTCTCTAAGAGTAATTCAAAATCAAAAGACTTATGTTTGCATGAAAACCATATGACCAAAAGATGCCAAGAACATGTGTGGGGTCCAATTGATTCAATATTTGCTTAATGGATTGTTTTTTACCACAAACACATTCTTGATTAGATTTTGAATCTAGATGTCTAATGTCTCAACTCTCCCCTTATCCCGCAAAGTGTGTTATATGGAAACCAAGGAAATTTGAGGCAAAATTTACCTATTGTTGACCTTAGTAGGAGAAAATTGAGATGAAATCCAAACTCTTAGAAGCCTCTAAGGATATGAATCCCAAGGGCAAGCAATAAAATGTGAATTTGTTCAAGGATATTTGCTTCTGAAAAAGGGTTTGAGATTTGATGCTCATGTTGAATGTTGGTTTTCTAATGTTTTCGATTAAAGGACTATGTTTTCAAACTAACTCACAAGCAATATAACATCCTAGCTCAATTGGTACATTTTTCTTGGTGGGCTTGCCTCATGCCCTTCATAGAAGAGATGATTTTACATGCAACCAAGGATAAAATATAAAGGTATGTTAAGAATGAAGTCTTAACCTCTATATTTCAACCAAGATCAGACATGGCAAGTAACTTTTTGGAATCTAAGTTCCAATGCACCACTTTGATAAACTCGTTGGATGGACTAGTTGGCTACTACAAACAAGGTTCTTAATGACTGGACATTGGGGACATGACACCTTGTGAGCATCCAGCAAGCCACTAAAGGATTTAATCAATCCTACTAGGGGCTCTTATACATTTTACGGTTGTACCCCCATCTGAAATACACTTTACGGTTAAGGCCTACATACCATGAGGACTTGACAGTTTAGTCTTATTCATTTATATACTAGCCCGAATGAAAATTTGGTTGGAGTTTCCTTCGAGTTCTCCTTTTGGATGTGTCTCTTAGGCAGGCCCTTCTAAAGGTGACTAAAAGCAATAAAATGCATTTTGAGTGTTTCTCTTGTACCCTAGATCACACAAAGCGCAAGGGGAGAGGATACGCATTCAAAATGCACCAAAGAAACAATCACACACATCAGAAACTTGTTCATTTTAGCCTCAAAGAAATGATGAGTTCATTTTAAAGCACCAAGATGAATTGTGAGATTGATTGTTCGATTTTAGCCCAAAAGTAAAGTCTAGTGAGTTGCTAAGGTAAATTTTAACCAACTTTAAAAGATCAAACCAATGATTAATTTTAAACCCAAATCTGAAGTAAGTTGTCTTAAAACAAAAAATTAAAGCATACAATAGAAGCTCTAGGCATTTAAAAATTCTTGGTGAATTTCAAGTTTCAAATGCGCAATGCTTGAACTAAATTTGCTTGTGATTTTTGGTTTTTTTTCCTCGCTACTCCATCGTCTTCAAGAAATCTACATATCAGTTATCAACATGTTTAAATTTGCAAATTGCATGTTGATATGTTCAAGAAACATCTAAAAGGAAATCACTTAAAAATAAAAATAACAATAATTGATGTTCAACAATGATAGTTTGCTAATTTGATAGTCCGCTAATTTTGCACTCAAAGAAAACAAGTATTACGTCTCAATCAATATGACAATAGATTCAATTTGGGAATAACACCCAGTGTATATAAATATTAAAAAAAACACATCCATCTGCCAGAATCAAAATCCATAAGTCAATTTTTAAAAGGGTTCCCCACATTTAAAACAAAATAAACAAAATAGTCTAGTTAGAAGGTCAACACAATTCCTTTAATATCGATGCTAGTAGATATGAAAATTTTGAGTACAAACTACAGTGACATTAAGTACTTAGGACATAAAGCATTTAAGATAGTTATAAAAATCTACAAAAGATATACCTATAGCGACATTAAATTTTCAGACAACACCTTGATTATGTATTAGTCACCTCTATTGATGAAAGACTGCCTAGTAAAGATCTCCTCTATTTGGCTCCCTTTGATTTGCATGAATGACCACTAGATAAGTGAAGTATCAACTTTTATAAATCAATTTATTTAAATGCCCCATGGACTGTCATGTACAAAAAAGTGAATCCAACAATGCATGTTTTAAAATGCTATCAAATAACAAGATAAATAAAAGCATACAAAGAAAAACATGAAATCTATCTCATATTAGATTGGTGCTATTGTGGAAAATAGCCCTTTCCCAACCTTTGATAATGCAAATGATGATGATGGACTAAATCAGTTCTCAGTTTAAGAGAATGACTTTGCATAAAGATTATGGAGATTTTGGAGGATTTGATTAAGAATGAAGCCTCTATTTGTAGATTCTCAAATGCTAAGAGTGCTCAAGAGGGAGCAATGTGGGACTAAAAACAATCCAATGAGATGAAGCCACTTGTCAACATGCCATAGGTTGAGGGATGTGCAAGTTTTGGCCAATGTGCCCAAGAGGGGGAAATTTCAAATTTGAAATTGAGAGTAAATTCTGAGTTTGACTTGTGCAAGGGACATGTAAGAGCTTATCAATTTCTTTGTTGGATGTACATGACAAATTTGGGGGAGATTCAAACTTGGAGAATATTCTCCCTTTATGCCAAGTTGAAAGAAAATAAGGATTTTAATAAATCAATAAATTGATTTATTTGGGCAAATGGGAATATCTAGAGGATGTGATGGGTGGTTAGGTTAGGCTAATTATGATTAGATTAGCTTAATGATGATTAGGTGAGTTTGACTCTTTTGACTTAAATATTTTATTTATTTAAATTAGAAAAGGATGAAATATGCATTTGGACTTCAATAAATTTGGTTTATTTAATTAAAAGGTTGATGTTTGACTTATTTAATTTAAATGAACAACCTTAGGAATGAACTTAATGAGTTTAATTTACCTGATGAATGGATGAAGGTGAACTTGATTAATTTAATGAGTGGATGAATGTGAAACCTGGTTTACTTGATGAATGGACCTAATTGAATGCATAATGCTAATTTTGCATGTCTACAATTGGAATGAGCACAAAGAGATAAGTCAAAAGACCAAGATAAAGTAAACAAACAAGTTGATGTTCTTCAATACTGCTAACTAAAAGGAAATTTTCTTTTAAGGATAAGAACCGAAATTATTGCCAAAAGATAATGCCCATTGTAGGAAGGACTGATTGGATGATAGGCTATTGACACAAAGAGTTGACCAACTTGTTTATGTATTGACTTAAACCTAAGACTTGACGTTAGTTTTTACTTTTCACCTTCTAGACTTGTTTCTGATTGTCTCACCAAAGGTTGAGGATGATGATCATTTATTATGAGTGATGTTATTGCGAGTGAAAGTGAGATGAGACAGATGAATTTTTTCAAATATTTGGATGTTTTTGGAGCTTTGCAATGTTTTGGTGTTTTTGTAGATTTTTAAATGTTTTTGAGGTTTTTTGAGATTTTTACCAAGAGACTAATCTAAAGACCTATCCTAGGGGCCTTGGGAGTTGATCAACAAATTATCCTTGCCTACGCTATACACGCAGAGACCACGTAGTTCAACTAAAGACTTGACCGATTTACAAATGACGATATATATGGTGAGATGTCAGTTTATTATGATAGAATCCTAAGGGACTGACCTAAGTGTATTGGGGAATGATCAAAGATCATCCTTTCCTATGTTCAAGGCTTAGAGACCCGTAGTTCAACAAGACAACTTTGTTTTTAACTTTTTGACTGACCTTTTGACCTATTTTTGGGATTTTGATATGTTCTAATTTTTTTTGGGTTTTGTGCTTTTTCAATTTTTTTGGACTTTCTGATATTTTGATGTATTTGGATTTTCTAATGTTTTGATGTTTTTGAATTTTCTGATGTTTTGATGTTTTTGGATTTTTTGATGTTTTGATTTTTTTGGATTTTTTTGATGTTTAGGACTTTAATAATATACATGAATCTGATCTGATGAGAACATGCCCCCAATGTGATGCAATAGAATACTCTGATAGAGGTAGGACTAGCTGACCTTGAGGATGGGTTGAGTAGTACTAGAAGGGATCATGATATGAACATAGGACCAAGCTATGATGCAGATGCGAGTGGAAGAGTGTTGGATGGAGATCTGAATGCGATGGATGATGGAAATGTAATGGATGGATGATGCAGAACAAGCCGTAAAGATCCTGGTGGGTGGAAAGTGCTTATTTTACACAGGGCACCTGTTTTCTAGGTTTTTGCCAAGGTACTTGTCCAAAGTTCCACCGAAGTGGTTTTCACTAGAGGACAATTTTTCTCTTTACTATTTTTGATCCTTTTTCTGATTTTTTTGGACTTTTTTTCTTTCTTGCTTTTTTGTTGTCACTAAGATGCCTATTTGCCAAGTTTTTGCCAAAGTAACCTTTTTTTTTGTTTTAGGATATTTTCTAATTTTTTTGGATTTTTTGGTTCTATTCCTTGAAATATTTAGGCATAAATTTTTTTGAGATGAGAGCTATTCATGGGCTATTAGAGAGGTTCCCCTTTAGGTGTTGATAACTGATATTCCCCTGACTTATAACTTTCTATGATAACGAATGGTCCCAACCAATTAGGTTAAAATTTTCCTTTGTTTTTTTTGATTTGGGACATTCTTCTGATTTTCCTTTAGTACCAGTTCTCCGACTTCGAAAGTCCTACTTCCAATTTTCTTATTATAGCTCATTTTGAGTCTATTTTGATAGACTTTCAAATGATTTAGAGCATCCATACACCACTCATCCAATAGCTCCAGCTCATTTAGTCTTGATACTCGGTACTCTTCATCTGTGATGAGGTTTTATAGTGATATCCTGAGTGATGGGAGCTTGATCTCAATGGGGAGTACTAATTCTTATCCATAGACCAAGGAGAAGGGGGTGGTGCTGGTAGGTGTGCAGATGTTGGTTTGATAGGCCCAGAGGGCAGGATTAAACTACAAATGTCAGTCACGACCTACGTCATTGACTATTTTCTTGAGGATTTTCAAAATAGTTTTATTAGTGGCTTCTGCTTGGCCTTCACCTTGGGGATAGTATGGGGTGGAGAAGCGATGTTGGATTTTGAAATTTTTGCATAAGTCATGGACATCCTGATTCTTGAATGGTGTCCCATTATTTGAGATAATGGCTTGTGTGACACTATAGTAGAAAATGAGATAGTTCATGATGAACTTTGATATCTTCTTCGTGGTTTTATACCTCATGGGTATGGCTTCCAACCACTTGGTAAAGTACTCTATGGTGGTTATGATGAACTTGTGGCCATTAGATGAAATGGGAGTGATTTTTCTAATGAGATTGAGTCCCCACTGTGAAAAGGGCCATGGTGTGCTAATGGGATGAAGTTCTTGAGTTAGAGCATGGACGAGGTCACCATTCTGCTGACATTGTAGACAACTTCTAATGTAGTCATGTGCTTGTCAACATTTTAGCAGTGTAGTAAGGTTCCTTCTATGCTCCTACGATACAAGGTATGTCCTAGGATGATGAATCAGGATGCCTTTTTGACAAAGGTTTATTTTAGGGTTGAGGGTAAGTCGGTGGGTATGACTCCTATTTGAAGGTATGCATAAATGTCATGGTACCAAGGATCACCAGGACCAAAAATTTTAGATACGAATTTTGATTTTGGTACCTCGAATGTAGGCACAAGAAGCTGCTCTATCAGGAATTCATATTTTGGAATTTTGTGAGGGATGTCTAGTAAGGATCCAATTGTTGCCATGGCATCTGTTGCTCTATTGTTGGCAATAGGAATCTGATCAAATGTAATTTCAATGAAGGATCCTTTGAAAGTCTCCAATTTCTTGGATGGAGTGAGCTTATCGTCCTTGGTCTGGTATTCATCATTCACTTGATTTATTATCAATTGGGAGTCTTTGTATACTCTGAGAGCTATAATGTTCCACTTCACTATTATTTTGATACCTATAGTTAAAGCCTCATATTCTGCCATGTTATTGGTGCAGGGAAACACCAACTTATAGGACCTTGGTATGCAGTCCCCTTCTGGGGTGACAAAGAGGACATTGACTCCTGATCCATGTTGTGTGTATGATCCATCAAAGTAAAGTTTCCAGTGGTTAGCTATGTTGAGATTGAAAATAGATTCATCTGGAAACTCTGAAATGAGAGGATTCTTTGAATAGATTGGTGCTTCTGGGTAAGTGTACCATGATGGTTCCCAAAAAGGGGGCTTAAGTGGCCACTTTTTTTTCTGAAATTAGGAAATACTGACCTTGGACATGAAATTGAGGATAGTTACACTAAAAATTTTGAGATGGAACAAAAACAAGGATCAAAGTGCTTCGAGTCTACTTTCTAAACTACTAATTTATTTTGAAAACGGTTGAGATTAAGGGGTTCAAAAGAGGGACATACACAAATTGGTGCTATTTTTTTCAGAAAACATAACATAGCAACTCTTGTACGACCTGAGCAAGGTGAAATTTTTTGTAGTATTTTTAAAATCACAATGGTCAAAAGTTAGCTAACAGTATCTAGTTGATGCATGATTTTTTTGAGAATTTTTTAATGAATATTTAATTTTTTACTAATTTTCTAAGTGGGCACTTCCTCAAAAGTAGAATTTTGGCCGTGCTCCCCCTAAATTTTTTTGAAGGTAATTGATTATTTTTTTTTTAAAAAAATTAAATGTAGAATAGAGTCTAGTTTCTAAAAATGTATTTTATTTGAAATTTTCATGAACAGTTAATTTATAACGACAAAAAAACCAAACACTACTTTTTTGGTGAAAAAGAGACATACAAACAAAAGAAATTATAGATGAAAGGCTTAACATTGTTAAAAAATGAAAAAAATACATCGTTGGTTAGCTAAGAGAGAACCTAACATTACCCATGTGCTTACTTTTATTGATATTGAACCAGATGCAATCCTGATGGTGAGCACAAACCTGATTATGTCAAAAAATTGTAGAATTTGTGAAAACATGTCTTTGGTCATTGGGAATGCCCTCCAAGCCTCTAGGTTGGTATTCCAAGGCAACTACCAATGCTAAGGCTTAGGGATTCCCAAAGAAAAATATAACACGCTCGCATTATTTCCTAGTTTTGATCTCATTATGTTTCATCGATATGTGTCCTTTTACCTCTTGCATGTCACTATAGCATTCTATTTGTTATGCTGAAACCAAAGAAAATCCTCCTATCCCAATGTATTTCGCTGTGACCTCATGGAGTCAGGGAAACATCATGTAGATAATGCTTCATTATATTGAGAGTCACTTCGAACGCCATCTCCCAGTTGCTGAGACATAAGAAATTTTCTTACCGAAATGTGATTCCTTGCTTCATCTATTTTGCTATAACCTTGAGATATCAAAGAGATATCTCAAAGATTAGACTTTGATTTACCAAAAATCTTCATTCATCATGAGTCGCTATGATAAATTGGTTCTCTTGCTGATGTATTCTTTTATCTTATGTGGGTCGCCGTAACATACCGACATCAGGGAGACCTCATCCATAGTGCACTTTATTTTACCGAAAGACTTTATCCATCTTGTGTGTCGTTGAGACAATCCAATTTTCATCCCGAAAAAGTCCTCATTGTCTTATCGGCGAGACAGAAGGTCACTCACTGAGACATTACTTCAAAAGCCTCAACTCTTACCGATATACATCCTCCCACCACCGGTCGGTGTGACAATGTATATTCTTTATGACCTCACACCGGAAGCAATATGATTGGCCAAAGAAACCATCCATGTGTTGCTCGATAAGACTCTCCTCAAGAACATACTGATGAAAACCCCGTGTCGACAAGATATAACAACCTCGTTGAGATCACATTACGATATCGCCAAGCTCTCGCCGATGAACCTCCACATGCATTAGTCAGGGAGACAATTCAAAATCAATGAGACACTATCCTGATGACCAAAATCTTGCCGATAGAAACCTACAAGTGAATGTCGATCGCTGTAACAATGAACAAGTCTTGCCGATGACTTGTTGCAAACATATGTTAACACACATGCAACATGGGTTGGGGAGACCTAGATAGACCTATGTTGATATTTACCACAACATGAAAAATGCATGAATCAATGGATTCTATGGGGTCACACGACCAAAATATGGGTAAAAATATCATAAAATGAGGAAAATGTGCCTAAGGTAGGACTCACATGGAGACTCAAGGGAATGAAAGATATGTAAA